>AWOL01S0018065.1:0-18248 GCA_000715115.1 Nicotiana otophora
TGAACGGTGCTCATTCTGCACATTTTAAATTAGGGTGACTAGATTAAAATTTTGTACAAAACTGATCATGAAAAGATTACTATCATTATAATTTTTGAAAAATATAACCGAAAACAAATCACGGCCACTTTTGCAAATACGGCCTTTCAACGCTTCGGAGGAGAAGATTTTAGGGTTGTGTTTGCGAAGTGGTCAATTTTTATTTTTATTATTATTATTTTTTAAAAGAAAATATTTTTGGAAATTGATTATTCTGTTTTTTTTTAATTTTTGAAAAAGCAAGACTTCTAAAGAAAAAAGAAAATATTTCTTTTTTTTGAATTTTGATTTTATAATTATTTTTTCGGAATTTCGAAAGAAAAAACTTCTAAAAAAAAAAGAAAAGGAAAATATTTTTGGAAATTGATTATTCTGTTTTTTTTTAATTTTTGAAAAAGCAAGACTTCTAAAGAAAAAAGAAAATATTTCTTTTTTTTGAATTTTGATTTTATAATTATTTTTTCGGAATTTCGAAAGAAAAAACTTCTAAAAAAAAAAGAAAAGGAAAATATTTTTGGAAATTGATTATTCTGTTTTTTTTTAATTTTTGAAAAAGCAAGACTTCTAAAGAAAAAAGAAAATATTTCTTTTTTTTGAATTTTGATTTTATAATTATTTTTTCGGAATTTCGAAAGAAAAAACTTCTAAAAAAAAAAGAAAAGGAAAATATTTTTGGAAATTGATTATTCTGTTTTTTTTTAATTTTTGAAAAAGCAAGACTTCTAAAGAAAAAAGAAAATATTTCTTTTTTTTGAATTTTGATTTTATAATTATTTTTTCGGAATTTCGAAAGAAAAAACTTCTAAAAAAAAAAGAAAAGGAAAATATTTTTGGATTTTAATTTCACTTGTCTTCTTTTTCTAATGAAAGACTCCTACAGATAAAATATATACTTATTTTGGTTTAAAATTATTATTTTTTTTTAATCTTTTATTTGTTTGGGATTTTCTTTTAAAAAAAAGACTCCTAAAGAAGGAATTAAAGGAAATATTTTTTGAATTTTTAAAAATGGGGTCTCAAAGAAAGACTTTCTAAATAAGGAAATAAAGGAAAATATTTTTAGATTTTTGAAAATTGGGGGCCGGAACCGATGAGGTTTGCCTACGTATCTCACATCCGGTGAGAATCAGGCCCGCGTAGTTCGGTCATTTTGACGCGCAGAAAAATATGATTTGTTTTAAATGATTCTCTCTTTATTTTTGAAATTTCGACAGAGTAAGGGGATTTTTGAATATTGAAATTATTAAAACCAGGTGTTTTTCTGTCTTACTTCACTCTTGGTTTTTCTCTTGTTTTTTTTTTTTTTTTTTTTTTTGGATTTTTTTTTTCTTACTCACGAAGCCGGTCAACATACAAGCCAAACAAATTAATGCACAAGTAGCACGTAAAGAATGCATCAGGATGGTCTTTTAATTTTGGGTACACCTGTCCTAGACGGACCCAACCCCTGTGTTGAGTCCCCTAAGTCAAATGCACGTGATGCAAGCAAACGTACCTACTAGGGATCTAGCATGAGGCTGTGTTATTCTAAGTTTAAATCCTGGGTGTATTGTTCTAGACCTGGATTACCCGAGCTGTCAGAAATTGGGCTCAAGTTTGGGCCAAATTTGCCTTTAAAGGTGGCCCTTTAACTCTACAAAGCTAAAGTATTAATTTCTTTTCCTAAACTATCATACCATAAAAATATAAAATCAATCCTAATTAATTAAAATATCTATATTATGACATGAAACTATTTTTGTATTTTCAAACATATGTTTTAAAATTAAGACTAAAAGTTGACTGAAATCCTATTAAAAATAAAAATAAACAATTTTTTTTGAAATATTCCTTTTAAAAGTTACGCGGGTCAAAAATTACATGCTTACAGTAATCATCAATCAAAGTCATAAAAAACATGGCACCACTCTTGGAGGGAACTCTGTTTAGACCCCACAAGTCTGAATGTATATAATCTAACTTGTCTCTAGTCTTGTGCTCGGCCTTTTTGTTGAACTTTACCCTTGTCTATTTACCAAACACACAATCTCACAAAAACGCAAAACTTGATTTTTGTACCCTTTCTGCTTACTCAACAAATACAACTCCTTATCACTCATATGACCAAGTCGCAAGTGCCACAACTGAGACTAATTCAGATCACTTTTCCTAGAAGCTACAACAGCTTCCCCTTCAACTACACTAGCCTGAAGATGATATAATTTAGAATGCAGTTTACCATTCATGAGTACCATGGAGCCTTTACACACTTAAAGTATTCCGTTCTCGGAGTGAAACTTATATCCCTGATCGTTCAAAGTTGAAAGAGAAATCAAATTTCTCTTTATGCGAGGAACATGCCAACACTCAATGTTTCTGATAATTCCATCGAACATTCTCAATCTGATGTTACCAATCCCCTCTGCTGGTAATGGATTATCATCTCCCATATAGACAGTCCCACTCATGTGCTTATAAGTTGCAAATCAATTCTTGTGTGGACACATGTGGAAAGTAGCACCAAAATCAGGAACCCAAGAATTCTGCCCATGGCTAGAACTCACGGCACAAACTTCCCCTACATAATCACTATCATCAAAATTATTGCCAGTGTCAACAACATTTGCCGAATTATCTATTTTCTGCTTCCCTCTTTTCTCCTTCAGCTTAGGACAATTTCTCTTGTAGTGACCTTGCTCCCTGCACTCATAAAATTTTTATTTCCTTGCTCTAGACTTTGATCTGACGGTTGACTTTTTCCTGTTAAAGTCCTTTTGTTGTGTTCTTCCTCTAATCACAAGACCATCGCCCTCAATTCTGCTGTACGGAAAGCTCTTTTTCAACTTTTTAGATTTTAGTGCATTACTAACATCTTCCAGTAAAATACTGTCTTTTTCATATAGCAGCGTATCGACAAAGTATCATAAGACACTGGTAAAGAGCATAACACAATCAAGGTCTGATCCTCACTCTCAATTTTGATATCCATGTTCTCCAGGTCCATTATATTTGAATTAAACTCATCAAGGTGAGTTTTAACAGGTGTACCTTCGTTCATACGGAGATTGTATAACCTTTTTTTTCAGGTAGAGGCGGTTTGTCAGCAATTTCTTAGAATACAGATCTTCCAGCTTCTTCCACGCCATTGCTGCAGAAGTTTCTTCAGCAATTTTCCGAAGAACGCTATTTGTAACGCTCATTAAGAATCCACCTAAAGCCTCTCCTTAGCCTTCTCTGTCTCTTTCATCTCTTCAGGAAAATCCTTATCAATTGCCTTCCATAACCCTTGTAACACCAGGGACGATTTCATCCTAATCTTTCATAGACTGAAGCTAGAACCCCCATCAAATTTCTCCACTTCGCACTTTATTGAAGGTGATGAAGATATCTTAACCCTAGATTATATGTGAAAACCCGAACCTTGCTCTGATACCAATTATTGCGGAAGATCGTGGGTTAACTAGCACACAATCACACACAAAGTAAATAGAGAAGAAAAGTCAACACAAGGATTTAACGAGGTTCAGTTAAGCCTAATCCTCGGGGCAGAAGCAGAGAGAGTTTTCCACTATGAATGAGAAGAAAAACACAATACAATCTATAGAATTCTCAACTACAACCCATATATATATATATATATATATATATATATATATATATATATTCCCAAACTTAAAAGAGAAAGATTTTCCAATTTGACACGGACTATAAGTTTTCCTTTCCCAAATCTATTAGGACCATGAATTTTCCTAAACCTATAGGGATTATGAGTTTCCTAAAAATACAAAGAGATAATTCAAACCACAAAATAACAAAACCTAACGTTTTAACAATCTTGATTATTATATAATGATAGAAAGAACACATGCAACATAAGCTATGTTGTGTTGAAGGTTTTTTTTTGTCCGACTCGTGGCAAAAAAAGGAAGGAGACAATGCTCAATACGAATAGATTTAACACATCTTATTTGACACCAAATCTATAAATATATAATATGTGCCGCACCTCAAATCATCGCTTAACTATGTAATTAGTGAGACACGAAATGTGAGTAGTTTTATTTTTTCTATGGTCAATATGCCCTAATTAGTGAAAATTGTTTTCCTTTATGAAGAATGAAGATATTCGACTTACATGGCCTATGGTCTATGAACTTAATAACTCGTATTTGATTGCTTCAAATTAACGAAAAACGAAGGATACTCCTTACTGAAATAAGAATATTCAAGAACATAGAACAATATTTAGTATACAAGTAAAATATTCGATATATGCATAGTGCAAAAGTTACGAGTTCACATGAACCCGATACGCTTTTGCAAAGACCCTGTATTTGTACTAAAATTTTTATTAAAAGTATAAAAAAATCTAGCTTGAAACCCAACTCGTTGGTCCAGTTATCATGTATATATATTAAATTTAGATCGTCGTAGAAACACATAAACTTAAACATCTAAATCCCTCCGCGCATAGTACAAATATATAAGAAGCATTATTACACACATGTTGCACTTTTTTCTTTTCTTTTTGGCATTACATCAATTCATGATTGAACACTTATTACAAGTTAAAAGGTTTGATTTCAAAGTAGATTATCACAGTAGAGTGCCCTCGGCTGGAGTGGGTGGGCCGGGAAGTACAACAGGAATATCTGGAGGTTGAGGTCCAAATGGGCCAGATGCAGATCCTGCGCCTGGGCCTATAGGAGGATCACGAGGGCCTAAAGCCCAACTTCGTCTGCCTACACAGTCTTCCAAGGCCCAACAGCAGCATAGGAAATAGAAGCTACCACAACACACAATAAAAAAATTAAATGTTAGTATTAGTAGCAATCTATGTCTTGTGCATAGAAATGCTTAAGCACCGTTTGGTTTGACTAGAAAAACTTATCTCAATTCCTGCAAAATCTTGACACTTAAATTTTAGAAGTTTATGGTTTTCTGCCGCGATCACGAACTCAAATTATATATATAATAATAATCGAGTAAAATATTTACTAGCGAATTTCTTAATACATATACATTATCCGGACAAAATTAGGAGCAGCTCCTAAGTTACATGAACTCATAAGTGACACTCTAGATCTGCCCCTTAAGCGTGAGGCTAGCTAACTACAGTGTTGTTTCAATTTTCAAGGTGAGGAGTAAGCGTGAAGATAATTACGAGTTACAATTTAAATAGAAAAATAAATGACCTATATAGATTCCCTGCGTTTTATTTACTGATCAAAACAGTTGTAATGAAATACAAAAGTGAGTCTCCCTTTGTTGTGGTGGAACAAAAAAATCTACATTTGTTGCTTCTTTACTTAATTATTGATCCTCTATATCGTGACAACTTTCAAAAAATATTAAAGTAAAAACAGATAAAATGAACGAACTTGCGTAAAAAATACTAACATGAGGTTGATAGCAGTACTAACCAAGAAGAGAGGGCAAAGCACAAGTTAGAAAAGTAGCGACGAAAAAAACCAGAACCAACGGTACTATGATGATAATGTTGATGTGTCCAACCAGGATCAGATCCTGGTCCAGCCATACTCGGAACATTTGGGGGTGCTGGTGCGTACATCTTAATATTATTCTCCTCAAATCTTGTTAAACAAAACCAATCATAACAAGAAACTGAGACTTAGGTTTTATACAAACAGTGTTTGACTGTTTTCTCGTCTAAGGTACGAGGATGTCTTATCTGCTTATAGTATATGGATAGTGACGGAAAAGGCATGAGATCTTATCGTAGAAAGAAAAGCGGTGGGAATTAGTTGATGCATATCCTTTAATGTTCCAAGTGTATTGCTTCCATGCATGCATATCCACGTATATTATTCTCACCTTCCTTTTTTTTTTGTTTTTTATAATTATGATGTTCAAAACGACCCTACGCACGCTGTAATTTCACAAAATATCGTATTGTTTATAACAATTAAATTTATACGCGGTTTAAAGGATACGTAGTTTAGTTCAACACGAATAATTAGCACTAATAGATAAATGAATAAAAGATGAAATAAATGATCAAACCAATCACAATGTTAAGACCATGACTAATCTTAGATTGAATAGTGAGCTCGACCTCGATTGAACTCTCGATTCAAGCCCAGTTGCGAATAAAGAACAGAACAAGTGAGTAATGCCTTTAACAGTAGCTAGAAGACAAAAGTAAATATTTATTGCTTTGAAATGTGTGTTATAATGTGTCACACTAAAGAAAAACTTCCCATTTATATAGTAGGGGAGTTTCAGCCCTAATATAAGTCTAGAAAAGTAAAAATCTTCTTTTCACGATAATTGTTGATCCATAATCAATATCGAACGAGATTCGCGCTGTGATATCCGATTGAGGGCGAATATTACGGTCCTCTATCTGGGAATGTCGGGCATACGAAACCTTTTTGGGATCGGCTTTTGTGCTGTGCTCGGAGGAAAAGGCTTCTGAATAAATTTTTAGAGTCTGGTCCCTTCAATATCGGGGGTGCTCCAGGAAGCACATCATTACTGGGAACCACTTTATTATTTTCGCCGTGATCGCCTGATTCAGCATCAACGTTCAAGTGAGCCGACTAAGAGTTTTACAGTTTTAGGCTAGCCTGGAACTAAGATTTCAAAGAATAAGCGTAAAATAGGGTGTGTTTAAAGTATGTTTATTTTGATGTATAGTGCCTCACATTGTGCTCATATCTCGTAGATTTCGGATGTATAATATAATGATTTGTGTTAATTTGTGGTATTTCTATGTGTATGAATCATTCGGATGCGATTTGGGACGAAAGTGCGCGAATTGGAGGGAAAATGGAAAGAAAAGGCGAAATGGCCCAGTTGAGCGCCACAGGCAGCGTGGGGCGCTACCTGTGGCACACGAAAAAGAATGCTGAAACGTTGAGCACCAGGGCCAGCGCCCCACGCTACCCTGGACGCTCAAAACTTGAGCATATCCTATTTCGACCGGGACTCAGCTATTTCGACCCCAAGATGCCCCAACTCATATAAAAGCCAACCTAAACCTATTTTAAGGGAGGAGAACGTTTTTAGAGTAAACTTTGACGAAAAGAGAGCACAGAACAGCCGTGGAGGCCGGAATTCATCAAATTCCATCTTTATTCCACCAAACTTAGTAATTTTTATGTTTCTTTGAATGATTTGTTATTTTGCTACCATGTCTATATGGAACTAAACTTCACGTTCTAGGGTTGTGGTTCTAAAAACTTGATGCGGCCAAACGCACACGCAAGTATACGCGGTCGTCAAGTAATAAAGTAACTTAAAAGTCGGATGTCGAACCCACGAGAACTTGTGATTAACTATTAACTAAATTAGACTATCTTAATTATCTAAACAAGGATTAAACCCAAAAGTAGTGATGCTAGAGTAATTAAACTAAAAAAAATAACTAATGAACTTTAAATAGAGGAAGAGTAGATTTTTATATCATCAATGTGATGAAAACGATCTAGGGTTATGGGCTATCTAACATTCCTATTGTATTCTTCAATTGAATTGACTAACTAATTTATCTAGTTTATTGGTTAACAGGGTTAATATTGCTCATAAGAATCTGTCGAGTTCTTACTCGCCTATTCAAGCTAACATAACGCCTATATGTCTATGGAATTAGAACTAACAAGAACGCATTTATAACTCTTGTAAATCAACCAAACAAGGCAATTAGGTATATTTCTATCCTAATTGCGAATTTGTTCCCCGATGCCCAGGTTAAAGAACTTGCTCAACTCAATCCTATATGCAATCTAGAATTCTCACTTTCGAGTTCAATTCTAGATTCGTAGATAGTATTCAATTGGTGATCAAGCAATTAAATAATTAAGTGCAAGATTTAATAAATAAACTAATATAATAAACTAATAAATTAAAATCAATATCCGAATACCAATAGTCATGAAAGAACCACAACCCTAGAACGTGAAGTGTAGTTCCACATAGACATGGTAGCAAAACAACAAATCATACAAAGAAACATAAAAATTACTAAGTTTGGCGGAAGAAAGATGGAATTTACAAATCTCCACTATTAAATCTTTGTATTAAATCTTTGGTGGAGATTTGTATTAAATCTCCACTATTATCTTTAGCCCCATGATGGGCGCCAAATTGTTTACCCCAAAACTGGGTAACAATTAAATTTGTACGTGATTTAAAGGATACGTGATTTAATTCAACACGAATAATTAAGAATAACAGATAAATAAATTAAAGACGAAATAAACGATCAAACCAATCGCAATGTTAAGACCAGGACTGATCTTAGATTGAATAGTAAGGTCGTCCTCGATTGGACCCTCGGTTCAAGCCCAGACGCGAATAAAGAACAAAACAAATGAGTAATACCTTTAGTAGTAGCTAGAAGACAAAAGTAAACTTTTATTACTTTGAATTGCGTGTTACAATATATAGTAGGAGAGTTTCAGTCTTAGTATAAGTCTAAAAAGATAAAAATCTTCTTTTCCTGGTAATTGTTGATCCATAATCGATATCGAACGAGATTCATGCTGTGATATCCGGTTGAGAGTGAATATTACGGTCCTCTATTTGTCATGCACTACCGTTCATCGTGTCTCCCAAGGTCTAGAACTTATACTCGGTTCGGGGTGCATCGTCTTACCATGCCCGATGTCGGATATATCGTTCACTCTTCCTGGGTCTCGATACGAAGAGTCTCTGACCTCGATTACGATTTCGCGAATCCGTGCTCCTCTTTCGTTCTCTCATCGGGCAATCGGGATAGACATTACCCCGATTTTACCCATACATACTTATATCTTCTGCCAACACAATTATCGAATAATTTTATTCACTAAAACTTAAACTAGATGAGAAAAGACGATAAGGCAGGATCACCTAAAGTATTTTTGCCTCTATGAGGTTTAAACCTGAGACCTTCGGGTATCTCACCTTCAACTTCAAATCAAACATAACGCAAATAAACCGTGGGCCAGTGGGATAACAAACTGTTTTATCTCGTAATTTTCATGAGAAGAAAAAAAAAAAAAGACGGGTTATGTTTTTTTCTAGTTTAATAATTGACGTCTAACTGGATAATAGTGGACTAGTAGTTAAATAAGTTCAATCACGAAAAATAATTACATTAACCCTGTGATTTTGCATTATAGATGTTAATTTACTACATAAATAAGTGATAAAAATTGAATTGAACAGAAAAGACATATTAGTTGGAGGACCCCCTGAATACACCAAATAATATTTCTTCTCAGTAGCATATGATGGACCGTTTGACTAATTCAGTAACATACTAATGTTTTCTTTTTTCCTATGTACCAAATTAAGTTTACTCGATTTAATCTTGTATCGAGAACTGAACTCCCACTAATATCTTCATAAAGATAGGGGTTTGTAGTTAATATGGATCTGTAGCTAAACCTGGTCGGAAATTCTAGAAATACTCTACAAACTAGTATTTTGAAAAGAAAAGAAAAAAGGACAATCTTAAAATTAAAAGAAGCTTCAGACAGTCCTAGAAATTTTATGTCATACAAGTGTTGAAAGTTGGGAAAATTGAAGTGTTCAAACTGCAGCCGATGTACAGAACGAGTTCATGAAACAATTAAAATGGAAATTTACAAATAATTGCTCTATCCAATCCAATTTACGTAACCCTAAGATATTTTTTATTTTAAGAATGATCTATTTTCTAAATTTGAAAAGAATTTAACTTAAATTTTCATTTGACCCTTACTAAAAAACTTTTATAGCTCCACATATGACAATGGTATGTTTAAGACCAAAAATTGTCAAAAAACTTGTAATTACATAAATGTTATGACATGTAACATGTTTAACACAACAAGTATCAATAATCTTTTCTTCTTTTTTAAACTCCATGTCTAGTCATATAGATTCAAAACAGCCTGAGCACGAGCTAGTACCTTCTGGTTTTGTTGCACACAGTAGTCTCTACTCATTCTCATGTAATCATTAATGTACTCATTCACTAACAATAGGAGAAGAATGACAAGATTTACTTTTACAGTAAGGATTGCCACTTAGTCCAATCCAAGGAGCAAACACAACTTATAACTTTTCATCATACTGTGCTCTTCAACTCTTCTCACAATCTTACTCAACAGGTGCTGAGTTTGGAATTCCATACTAGCCAGAGGCATCAGAAATTATGAACTGGGATACCAGGGAATTCATTAAGGAGATACATTTAAATAGATCGAGATATCCGAGTGTATATCTTGCAAGAAAAACGAAAGACAACATTATTTCAAGTCATAACTATGTGGGCAGTCTTTCTCTTCTTCACCTTTTCTTGAGCTGAGGGTCTACGGAAACAGCTTCTCTACCACCAGGTACGGGTAAGGTCTGCATACATACTACCCTCCCCAGACTCCACTTGTGGGATTAGACTGGGTCAGTTGTAGTTGTTGTACTATGTGAGCAGAACATGCAAATGTAAAAGGATACAACATTTCTGAGATTGTTTATTAGGCTTTTCATTGATCTAAACAGAGTCTGCTAATATGAAGAAACAAAATTTACATGTACAATAATGAAAAGATTCTCATTATCCAAAAGAATACAAAGGAGAAATACTACGATAAAAATGCTTTTTTACCTCTCTATGCTGTTGAGAAGCTTCTTGATTTACGTATAGGACAAATAATCTGTAAATTTTGCAGCTCCTTCAAGTATACCAATTGTAGAATATCACATCATTCATTAGACTTTACATGCTTTCTTTTCCTTTCTTGTTAGAATCCTTCTTTGATGGCTTTGTCTTTCTTCTTGGAGCACCAGTGGCAGGTTCCACCAATGGGCCGGACCACGTTTGGATCGGTTCTTTTGAATATGAGAAATTCATGGATGTGAATGGGACTTCTGACGGTTCATAGCCTGGATCAATGTGATGTGAAGAACCCAAGGTATAACCTAATGTTCCATCCTGGTGTGGGGGAGGAAACTTTTCACTCTTGCTCTTCGCGTTTGCTTGTGTTACTAGACGCCGCCTCTGTTTAAGCAAGTTAAGCAAAAGTCAGTAACAACTTTGCCAGAATGCACTAAAGAAATAAATCGGAGGATTGAACGAAAATGGAATTATATAGCCCTTCCGACGTTCAAATTTATATGATAGTTTCTATTTTCCAAATGAAAAAATGTTGACCCCATTCCACCAGTAATACTATTTATCACAACTCCTAAAGTTTTGAGAATTTAAATTCATCAAAGAATCAAGTTTAAACTTCGATGTGTGTTTTCTCTATCAAACAACAACAACCCAGTATAATCCCACTAGTGGAATCTGGGGAGAGTAGTGTGTACGCAGACCTTAGCCCTACCCTGGGGTAGAGAGGCTGTTTCCGATAGATCCTCGGCTCCTTCCCTCCAAGAACTCTCCACCTTGCTCTTGGGGGTGAATCGAACTCACAACCTCTTGGTTGGAAGTGGAGGGTGCTTACCACTAGAGCAACCCACTCTTGTCAAACTAAGTCAAATTAACATTTTAAAAATTGCGCACCGTCAAATGTTATGACATAAAATAAAACCGAGGGAGTAGTATTTCCAAACGTTGTAACATGAAAACAAGCACTTGTTTGCTAATTTAATTGGAAAGGACAATTGTATATAAAATGTAAAACTACTAGGAAATGCAATGACGGAATTTGACAATCATGTCAAATGCGAAACTACTAGCAGACAACCCTCTCTTCCAACTACTAATCATTGACAAGCAATATATTGACCAATTTGGCGTGTAATTAGCCCAATGCAAAAAAGACGAGGTATGTTGGAGAAATGTACACTTCAGAATATCAATAGCTTTTACTACTTTCCTAATTATAAGATAATAAGATGGCAACACAGAGAAACTATTCAATCAACAACAACAAACTACTTTCCTAATTATAAGATAGTAAGATGGCAACACAGAGAAACTATTCAATCAACAACAACAACAAAAAACCCAGTAAAATCCCACAAGTGGGGTCTGGGGAGGGTAGTGTGTACGCAGACCTTACCCCTACCTTGAGGGTAGAAAGGTTGTTTCCGATATACCCCGACTCAAGGAAAGAAGGGAAACTATTCAATCATGGGTAAGAAATTAACTAAAAGCTGAAGTTCGACTTTAAGCAGATATTTTGTTCTCTTTATTTTGTAAGTTTTGCGTTGGAACTACTCCGACAGATTCAGATTATGCATAAAATGCATATGCAATTTTACAACACTTGGATGGTAAAATATTAGAAGCATGACATGACACAGGTAAACTATTTAACCCTGGGATAGAAATTACCTGAAACTGAAAATTTGACCATCTTTATATTTTATTATCTTTGTTTTGTTAGTTTCACGTTGGAACAGCTCTGACAGGTTCACATTATGCAAAAAATGCATATGCAATCTTACATGACTTAGATGGTCAAATACTAGAACATAAAGGTAATGCTGAAATGAGATTCTTAAATGACATACATCAATATTGACTTGCAGCTCTGCGTTGGCTTCAGGAGCAGGGATTGCCCTCACTGCTCGATCACGGTGACGATTTCTCCTTACACCATCAGCATTGGCTTTCCCAATAGCTCTTTGTCTATTATATAGCAAATAGTTCAGGTAAAAATTTTAGGAGGAAAATGACAAACTGCTTCAGCAGATAAACGTGAAGCAGATAGAAGAAAATGAAGTTCCCCTACTTAATATCACAAAAGTATGCTAATTGAGAAGACAGATTCATGTTTTTGTAACTGGTTCCTTTAGCAGGTCCCAACTATAAAAGGGAATTTGCATATGAAACAAAATAATTTTGAACAAATACTGATGAAATATAAAAAGGTATACACAGCAACTAGTTATCTCGACAAGAATGGTTTCTTCTATATACTAAATAATTGATATAAATATGCAAACATGAATATGAAGTGTGGATATAAAATAAAAAACAAAAGGATCCAGATAACTAGACCTTCGAGATTCTTCGTCTCGCCGTTTAGCATCCATTTCTTTGCTGGGTGGATATTTGGGAAGGCTGGAAGGTTCACAGGCGTAAGGTTTGGTAGTAAAGAACTGCACAAGAATAAACGGAACATATATTGACAGCCCTTCAAAATATTCTATGAAAATAAATTTTAGAAAAGTGTAAAACTCTGGCGTCAAATGCTCCACATGCGTCCTTGTGTAACAAAGACATAGGTCAATCAATTCGAGTGCATGTGAATATCTATGAAGTAAAAACAAATAAAACCTTTTTAGTCAATCTTCTTCCTGCATATACTTTGGAAATCCATTTAGCTCTCTAGCAGTTGACGATGAATTGATGCTAAGAAAGGAAATTGATTTGTAAAAGGTCAGCCAAACCAAGTTCTTTGACTTTCTTACTAGTGATGTAACTATGAAGCAAGTCATTTCTTTACTGCCCATGTGATGCAATATTTGAAACCACATCATTGGATTTTTCCCACACAATTTTCTTAAAAAGGAAAAAAGCATCAATTCTGGTCTTTGTAAGGTTAATGAAGAGATAAAAAGAAGAAATTCGTAAGCACTAATAATTAGTAATAAATGCAGAAGAAAAAGTCTATCAATGCAGATGAAGAGATTGAGGAACAAGTGCACATGAAAGCAAAAGCGTGAGACTTTAAAACAAACAGAGACTTCATCACTTAAACAGTTAATCAATCAGTTGCCTCAAGTAAAATCATGAAGTAACAAAAATGGATATGAACAGCTTACTGCACTCTGTAATGCGGCTGTAGCTGTCTGACGCTCAGCAGGATCAATGGCCAGAAGAGTCTCAATCAATGACAACGATGAAGGTGGAAAATCTTTAAAAGTTTCTGCTATACATCTTCTGTATGATTGCTGAGGTTTGAATATAGTTGCATGTGGAAGCTTCGACTTTTTCCAATATTCTTCTGACGGAGATCCACATAGCTTGAAGATCTTGTGGAGCTGTTCAACCTGAATATTATGGAAGTGTAAATTAATCAAATCATGAAGCTCGCTGCTAAAATCCAATCCATGAAAATTTACTCAAAAGTTACAAAATACTGATTGTAAAGCAATCATAAGTCGCAGGGCTACTTTTCAGTTCATGGTCCTCCCACCACTGTCAGGAAAAAGCAAAGACATTTAAGCTAAAGCTGGAGCAATGTTCAGAATTTTTTTCCAGGCTTTTAGAACTTTGGTTTGTGGTCCTGCCACTCCTTCCAATAAAAAATCACATACACGCTTAAGCCCAAGATGCAATTGAGTAGCTTAATCCAGATTAAGCTGTACACAGCCATGTCTCAATCTAACTCTGAAGCTAAGCACATTGTGTCATACTTTCACGCGAGCAGTCTGCTCTGACTGCTTTGGTTTCTTAGGCTTAGCATTGTGTGATAGGGGAGAACCTACTAAAAACAGCCATATATAACTACTAATCCGAAACAAAATCTTTCATATCTCCACTTCTCTTTCCTATCATGCTAAAGAAAGTTATTTAGCAGTTCACTGTTCACTAATCTTGATTGAATATTAGAAAAGCTACTTCTTCCCCAAATAAAGATTTCATTTTGTATCGATGAGGAAGGGGAGCCTTGGCGTAACTGCTAAAGTTGTTGCCATGTGACTAGGAGGTCACTGAAGGGTAAGGTTGCGTAGTGCGTACAATAGACCCTTGTGGTCTCGCCCTTCCTCGGACCCCGTGCATCGCGGGAGCTTAGTGCACCGGGCCTTTTGTATTGAAGAGAATTTCAAGTGGAGAGAAATTAGTTATAAGCAAATGTACCTTAGTTGAAGGGAAAGAGCTTCTCTTCAACTAAAAGAAACACAAGCAAGCAAATAAATTGATGCAAACAACAAGCACGGAAAAAAAAGAGTTCCTTTTCCTGGTATCACCCAAGACCTGTCACACTATCAGATTGTTTTGACCAACAGACTGTACCTCTGTACGACCAGGCATAATGGGTTTCCCAGCTAATAGCTCAGCAAAAATACAACCAGCACTCCAAAGATCAACACCAACACCATAGTCGGTGGCTCCAAGTAGAAGCTCTGGTGGTCTGTACCATAGAGTAACCACACGACTAGTCATGGGCTGCTTTTTATTGGGATCGAACAAAGAAGCCAACCCAAAATCAGCAATCTTGAGTGCTCCCCCACTGTCAATAAGAAGATTTGATCCTTTTATATCGCGATGCAACACAAGACGGTTATGACAGTGTTCAAGCCCTGCTAATAGTTGATGCATGTAACATTTAACCTACAAATATTGACCAACAAACAATGTAAACAATTTGGAAGCCAAACACTTGTAGCTAAAAAATCAACAAGCAAATAATACAAGTATATAACCCCAACCTGAGCCTCTGTGAACTTGATTCCAGGGCTTGCAGCAAGTCCAGCTAAATCATGATCCATATAATCAAAGACGAGGTACAAACTACAAGACATCCTTGACGTAACCAATCCTCGCAACGTCATAACATTTGGATGATCCAAGCGACGCAAAATTAAAATCTCTCTTGCCATAAATCTCACACTCTCTGGCTCCAAATTATCAAATCTAACCTTCTTCAGTGCAACAATGTCCCCCGTTAGATTATCTCTAGCTTTATAGACATTGCTATAAGTACCTTGCCCAATCTAAATAGCACAATAAATACAACACAGAAATGACAATGAATGAGATATTAATCAATCTACAAAACAAAAACAAGTAATTCAACCAATGAGGTTAACAATTGCTTGCCTTAGCTAGCTTCTCAAATGCATCCGCCCTGCGCGGAATCCAACCATTGATAGCCTCTCCAGCTACATCAGAAAGCCATGACGGCCATCCAGCCGCCACTTGCTCGCCGTGCACATTCTTAGGTGGGTTGCTTAGCCTCGGATTAGGCTTAGACCTTCTCCTCTCACCCCTATGCCTTGCATTCTCACCCTTCTGATCCCTACCATTCACAACTTCACCAACATCACTACCTCCTCCTCCGCCGCCTACGGCATCCACTTTATTTACAGTACCAACTTTCTCTCTCCTCCCAGATGGGGCAGCCAAATCTCTATCTACCCCATTTTCTCTCCTACTTCCAACTACAACCTCCCCATTAGGTGTCTCAGAAGATGAAATCTCTTTCCCAAATACACAACCCATTTTCCTACAATCTTAACCCTCATATCTCATCACCCTGGACACCCTTTTTCCTCATTCAAACACTCACAAATCCCGCCACACAAAAAAACCCACATGCAATAAGCTCAAAAGATGTAAACTTCACAAGCAGAACAATCAAATGGAGCAAGATTGAGCTTAAAGATTTGAACTTTTGAGCAAAACAATCAAATGGAACAAGTTTGAGCTTAAAGATTTGAACTTTCGAGCAATTCAAGAAAGCAAAAATATAAATCAATCAAGCTATATCAGAAGTAATAGCTTTTCAAGAATGCAAGTCAAAAAAGAAAAAATCTTGAAGTAGAACAAATAAAAATAAGATTAAGGGAAAAGGGGTTGTTAGATAAATGTGTAAAAAGTGGGATACGCTAATTGAAGAACCCTAGCTTTAGTGCCCAAGAAAGGAGAAGCAGTAATGATTTGGAGGTAAGCCCACCATTTATGGCGGTCAAAAATGGAGTTTGTATGTAGCTATAGAGAAAAGGCAAATATGCACAGTAAACTAATGCTAGTAGAGTAGCTTTATTGCACTTCTTTTGTGGGATTGAAGATCCAACATTTATTAAAGTTTCAAAACTATAGTCCCACACTTCCACCCTAAGAAACTACTATGCAATAAATATTTCCTTCTTATTATAAGCTATACATTAATTTAAGTATTACACTTTATATTAGATATATAGTATTATAATTTACTGCAGTGTTTGGAATATACCGATATTACTCCTATTAAATACTTACCACCAAAAGTTAAAATAGATATTACCCCTTCGCTCTTAACCATAAGCCTTATTGTTCGAGGATAATTGTGATATCAGTTGAGATCATATATTCCACTAATTCAGATTGTGAGTATCTGTACATCTGAATTAGTCGGAGGCCAAAGCAGGTGTTATATATTGAATACTGCATGAAAAATTAAAATAATATTATTAATCACTGTTAATAGTTTTGATATTAGAATTTATAATTCCCTTACTGGAGAAATAACTAGAAGCAGAGGAAAAGAAGAGATGAGCTTCAGCTTTTTTTTGGTCTTTGGTGGCTGCAGGTCAAAAAAGCACCTCTCCTTTTCTTTTTCTCCTAAATTGTCTTAATTATTTTTCCTTTTATTTATTGTATAATAATGGAAAAACGTGAAATTGAAAGAAAGAAACTATTTTTTCAGAAAGCGTATATTTGTCAATTGACAGAGTTAAAACTTAAAAATAATGCTTTGAACAATATAAAGGGAGTGAAATTCATAGAATTTGACTTTCTTTCCTATTTTCCCCTTTAATCTAGAAAGATTATATTTCTTTATTTAATTAGAACTTGTTAATCAATATTTTACAAATAATTTTATTCGGGTTGGTCCGTGAGATATTATATGTATGATGAGATGAGATACTATATGTTTGATCAAACATCATTCTCCAATTTATCTTAATTAATTATTTCTCTATTTACTTATACTTTTTTCCTTTTGATTCTTTTTTTGTTTAGTATTTATTTTTATAACCGTATGTCTAAGAGCTGCACTCGATGGAGAAACCTCGAAACGAATACAAATTTTCTGTGTTAAAAATTGGAAGTTGTTTCGATTGCTTTATACTTATTTTATTTATGATTTTTTAGATAATAAAAGATATACAAGAATTATATTGGTCATACTATTATTTTGTTGTAAAGTTAGTATTTTTTTTCTTGCAATGAAAAGTTAGTTTAATAGATGCTTATTAAACTACGCTAAGAAACCTAAAGACGACAAGCATATTCGAACATAATCATTACCATTTTCTTCTTTTATACTTCAATGATAATTGACAAAAATGATTGTTTAGCGTGATATGTAGACTGTAATCGAAGTTCCTGTGTATAGCTCCTTAATCACTTTCAATGCCAAAATGTAACTAAGCAAATAAGCATACCTAGAATAAGTTTAATTGTACGCATTGATTATCGTGTAAAAAATATTTATTCTATCATATCACTTATAAAACAATTATAAATAAATTTATGTGATAAGTTTGATTTGATAAAATGATAAGCGACACGTTAGCACATATTAAAATTCATTTGATAATATTAAAAACTACTATATATATATATATATATA
>AWOL01S0018066.1:0-12177 GCA_000715115.1 Nicotiana otophora
GTCTGTAGCTCATTTATATATATATATATATTCTAGTTAGAAAGTCAACTGATTGTTTTTCACATGTATTTTTGAATATTTTAAGCATTTCTATTATAAAAACTATATACATTACTTTTAAGCAATTTTGACATGTACGAATTATATGTGAAAACTAAAAAGAATTTGTCCAAATTGACACTGAATTCTCTTGCCCCTTTCATCATTTTATGGACAGATAGAGTAGAATTTTCGAAATAAACCTCAAGTGCCAGAAAAGTAAAAAGAAAGAAAGGAAAAGGACATTTGAGAAACACGAAGATTATCGTAGAATTAATATTTTGTTCAGGAATGTGTGTACTATGAGAAATAGTCATTTAATAGCCTATTGTTTATTAAAACCGTGTGCTTGATTGCTTGACAGCAATTGTTTTGAGATTTGCACCACTAAATTTTTAATTAAAAAAAGTAAGTAGTGAATTCTAGAGATCTGATG
Source organism: Nicotiana otophora (assembly GCA_000715115.1). NCBI lineage: Eukaryota > Viridiplantae > Streptophyta > Magnoliopsida > Solanales > Solanaceae > Nicotiana > Nicotiana otophora. The sequence goes on from AWOL01S0018066.1 coordinate 476, forward strand.
TTTAGTGAATCTCGTAAAATACTGGTATTAATTCTGAAGTTTAAATTTTGTCAAATGGCTGTTAAAATAATTATAAATGCCTTACTAATTTGATCTAATTTTCAGCTTAATGGGAGAAAATAAGAAGAAATTACAGAAAATAAAACTCAACTCCACCAAAAAAAACTAAGAACAAATTAAAAGATGTACTTTACCGCCTACCCACCACTTTTTAATTTTTATTAAGAAATTTTACTTTTATCTATTTAGATTGAGCTTAAACCTTTTATATCAGGGTAGTCTCAACTGCAACACAAAGTTTTATCCCAAAAGTAAACTTTTCATTATGAAATGAATGAGCGCTAACGCTCATCCCTTGGCTTGGTTGTGCCAAATGATTTTTTGGAAAATAGCACCAATTTAGTGCAACTTTTGGCCAAACATGTAACAAACAAATACACGCTGCAGGTATCAACAAGATTTTGAATGTTAGATATATACTTAGATTATATTGCCATCTTTACATTTCCAAAAGTCTTACTTAGTAAAAAACTATGCAAAAATCATTCAGTTGAATATTAATGTTGCTATTATAATATCAATAGCTTTTCAAATATACTTTTTTTTCCTGTCAATGTTTTATTATTATAAAGAGAATAATAATGTCAAGATACTTGACAACATCATTGGTTTTACGTAATGAAAGAATTTAATTTCATTTGCATAATTAATTAGCTTTAAAGGATGAAGCATGCGAGGCCTTCCATCATGGATAATTGTTACATGCATAGGTTATTGACCAAGCATGCATTAGTATGTATTATTCTAACCGCTACAGTAACTAAATACAGCTAACTTAAATTTATTAAATATCATTCTAATTGTACTTGCATAATCTTTGGCCTCCAAATGGGGACCAATTTTGACTCTAAATATTCTTTTTCAACCAAAATATTGTGGTTAATGAAGAATTGAATGATATTTCAAAGTTAGAGCTATTACTTTGTGACAAAGCAATAAGGTTCACTTGTGACTCCTATGTATTTTTTGCACTTGTATAATAGCCTAATTCACTAGTGATATTGTCCGCTTTGGCCCTGGCGTGCACGACCAGTATTTCTCTCATGTTTTGTCGACGTGGAATTTGCCTAAGGTATCATATACATCCTTGGGATTCGCGTGTCAAATACATTCCTTTTTAGGGACTCGGTTTGCCCACCACCTTCCAAAAGATATGGGATTCGCCTAATTAACTTGGTTGATCGTTGAGGTTTACCCACCATCGTTCAAGGTTACAGAACCTCTGATAGCATATATGTAATAACCCAACCCACTAGTGATATTGTTTGCTTTGGGCATATGCTTGTACTACTTTAAAACATATTATTAAAGTCTAAGACTTTTTTAATTATATACCCCGTGTCTCTCTCATATTTTGTCGATATAGTTCACCTGGGGAATCACAACTTCATTGGATAGATAAATGATGGAGCACAACTTCAATCGCTCCAATTAGTGGCCAGTGATTTGATTTTCTTGTATGCAAATAGTTACTCTTTTTGACAAGTCTCAACTCCTTAGAGGTTGTTTGGTTATTGGGATTAAGATAGTAATCGCGGGATTATGAGATTATATTTATTTCATATTTAATTATGAGTATTAGCTAGTGTTGGAATAAATTTGATACCAAAATAATGGGCAATTAGCTATCTACAGAGAAAGTGGAATAACTAATTCCATGAGATATCTCAGCATATGATATATTCTTTGTCTATTACACCTGGTAACCAAACGACCCCTTATATATAGTAGTACTATAGAGAAAGTGACTTTCATTCATAGCATATTGTGAATTCGACGCTCTTATAATATAGTGATAAATTTCACGCACTCTAATTCGACCTGCACATATTTAAGATATTAAGTTGGCTGCAAGCCTGCAGTTGCTACTTTGATTTACAATATTAGAGAGGAGTAAAACTTCTCATTAAACCACCTCAAAAAAGGACAAAAAGGAAAATTAAAAAATAAAAAGAATAAGAAACAAAAAGGGAGGAAAGTGTTGGTTCCATGTTTGATTTGACTTAGATCCCCTATAAAAGTTTACTAGATGCATGCTATAATAGTATCATAATCATAATAATAATTATTATTATTATTATTGTCATTGTTCGTAGGAGGAAGAAGATAAAAAGGGTTGTTAAGGTGGGTAAACTACGTTGACTGCACAATGTTGTGTCTGAGATTAGGTAAAATAACAAAAAAAATATTATGAAATAATGCATGATAATTAAACGACATCGAATGGTAGTGATAAGTATTGTGAAACGTGTCATTCAAAGATGGTTGTATGAGTTGCTTGGTATATGTATTCTAGGATTGCTAAAATTCCTTGGCATTTAAGCAATAGATAGAAGATTGCACCCAAAAATATGGTACTTTCATTAAAATATCACGGCTTACTTAATTTGCCTTTGAAAAAAAAACATTGGAAAAGAAAAAGGAAACAACTTTCTAATTAAGAGAATAAGAAATCCGTTCACTTTTACTTGTCCATATTGACTTTGTACGTCCCTTAAGAAATTTGGAATGAGTAATTAATGCTAAGGGCAAAATAAAAAAATAAATTATTTTTCTCTTGATATGCGAAAGTGGACAAGTAAAAATGAAAATCTATTTTTAGAATAGTTGACAAGTAAAAGTGAACGAAGGGAGTACTAACTAGTGTACCTTTCTTGTCCACAAATAAAATACGTCTTACAACAGCATAACAACTATTTTTTATTCCCTAAGAGTATAATAACTAATTACTTAAAGGGGGAAATGCATAAGTACTCCGCCCTAATATATAACCGAAGTTCCAACTATACACTTTTCCTTTTTGGGAGTCCTATTATCCCCGAACTACTTTTTTTGGTAACTAAACAATTTTATTACCAAGTAATATTTACACATTGATTCTCTTCATAGCTTGATCTGGACACAAGTCCCAGATTCAGCTACCTCTTCCTTTTCCGCTACTCCTATCTATTCTTAACTGTCTACATATCTATATGAACAATAGGATAGTAGTTCAGTTCTAGTAACCTTCTCTTCAAACGTTGCTTCAAATTTCCTCTATAATGTATCTCCTGTGTTAACAGTCGAGTGATTGTTTCAGCATTCCTCTCCCTTTACAGTGTTGTTCAGCCCATTTCAATTCTTGATCCCATGTCATCGCTTGTCTATGAACCCTCTGCCATTCCAACACTACTGTCTAGATTTGTGTTGAAAATGGACATTTAAAGAATAGGTGATCAATAGTTTCTTCTTCTGTGTGACACGGTGGGCAGATATCATCTTCCACACAGCCCCATCTCCTCAATCTGTCTCTTGTTTGTAGTCTTCTATGTGCAGCCAGGAATAAGATAAATATCCATTTAGGTAGCCCAGTATTGTTGCATATCAACCTTCTCCATGGAACCTTGCTAAACTCTCCTCGCAGCTTCAAGTACATAGCCTTGGTTGGGAATTTTTCCATTTTGAATACCTCTTCTTCTGAGTAACCAGCTTTTTCAAAGTATCTCCTGGCTTTAAATATCTTCTGGATCACCCATGATGCTTGCTTTGGCTCAGTTCCCCACACTGAATTATATTTCTTATAGTATACATGAACCCATTGAACCCACATTTTGTCTTTCTTCTTGCATAAAATTCATAGTAGCTTGCAGATAGCAGCTTTATTCCATATCTCTATGTCTAACAAGTTCAATCCACCTGTTGCTCTTGGCCAACACAATCCGTCCCAGGCTAGAAGTGCTTTCTTTGTGACCTCCACACCTCTTGTCCATAGAAATCTTCTACACATGCTTTCAATCAAATGAATCAGTTTCTTTGGTAGTAGGAATATCTGAGACCAAAACACTTGAATGGAGAATAGTATACTCTTAATAAGCTGGACTCTTCCTGCATAAGAGAGAAACTTAGTAGTCCAAGATTGTATTCTCCCTACCATTTTCTCAATAAGAGGCTGACTTTGCACCAGTGATAGCCTTTTAGTACTTAAAGGTACCCCCAGATATCTCACTAGAAGAGTCCCCTTGGAGAATCCTAGCATTTGCAGTATTTCCTGTTGTATGTCATCCTTGACTCCTCCAAAATAGATAGAACTTTTTTCAGCATTATCAACTAATCCAGAAGCTCGTGAGAATTCTTGGAAGCACTGATAAAATAGCTGCATAGATATAGTATCACCTCTACAAAATAGTAACAGATCATCAGCAAAACTAAGTTGTATTATGTTCAGCTTGGCACACTTAGGGTGATAGTTAAAATTTGGATTCATCTTTAATGTCTTCAACAGTCTGGTGAAGTACTCCATAGCCAATACAAATAGGTACGGAGACAAAGGATCACCCTGCTTCAACCCCCTTTTAGCAAGGAAAGGTGTTGAATGCTGCCCATTGATGATGATGGAATACGAGACACTCCTCACACATCTCATAATCCAGTGAACAAACTTCCCTGGCATTTGCAGACTCCTTAGGACTTGCTTTATATAATCCTATTCAATAGAGTCTAAGGCTTTCTTCATATCCACTTTCAACATACATCTTGGTGATAAGACTTTCCTACCATATTCTTTAACAAGTTCATGACTCATTATTATGTTGTCATTTATCAATCTTCCAAGCACAAATGCAGACTGACTGTTATCTATTATATCATCCATTATGCCTTGTAGTCTATTAGTTATCACCTTCGAGATGATTTTGTAGATGAGAGTGCATCAAGATATTGGTTTGAATTCAGTATTTCTGGTTGGATTTGTTACCTTAGGAACCAGGGTCACTATTGTACAATTGATAGGCTGGTACAAGTTATCTCTTGAGAAGAACTCCATCACTGCATATGTTATCTTGTCTCCAACCACATGCCATATTTATTTTTTGAAGAAAAGTACATGAACACCTCACATCCAGGTGCTTTACTATCACTAATACCCAATAAAGACTTGTATATTTCTTCTTTAGATACTGTTTTTACCAACTATAATTGTTGTTGTCTAATCACCAATGGACCATCCTTCATAATCACTGGATTAATAGCAGGTAATCTTCCAGTTGCTGATCCCAATAGTTGTTTGTAAAACCTAAGTACTTCCTCTTCAATCTCTTGTTTTGTTTGTATTACTTCCCCATTGCTCCTTATTAAGTTCTTGATCTTGTTCTGATAGTATCTACTTGTCATGTTTGCAAATAAGTAGGCAGTGTTAGCATCTCCTAACTTTAACCATTTTACTCTTGACTTTTGTTTCATGATACTTTCTTCCACTCTCAGCCACTTCTCCAGTTGCATCTTTATGTCCTCCTATAACCATATTCTCAGGTTATCCAGGACTCCTCATTTGTTCCTGCAGCTCACATAATTGTTTCATGCACTGTTTAATCTTGTATCCTACTGTATTATACTCTGTGTTGTTTAGCTCTTTCATAGCTTGTTTCACTCTTTTCAATATTTTTCATACATCTTTCATGGTATTATTTCCATTACTCCCTTGCCATGCTCTACTAACTAGAGCTAGGAAGTCTTTGTGTTCAGCTAGATGATTTAGAAACTTTAAAGGTTTGGAAACTTTATCTTCATTATCTTCAAATGACACATCCAGGGGTGAGTGGTCAGATCATCCTGGATCTATTACCCATACCTCCAGATATGGCATTTTCAGCATCCACTCAGCATTGACCAAAGCTTTGTCTATTTTGTTGTACGTGTGACCATTTGTCCATGTGAAATTCCTTCCATTGGTCCTCATTTCAACCAAAGCACTATCATCTATGAAACTATTGAAATCTCTCACCTCCAATTCTTGTACAGGATTCCCAATTGGCCTATCCTCTCATGACCTGATGGCATTGTAGTCTCCCATGATTAGCCATGGGCCATGTTGCCTAATATTTATATCAGCTAAGTCTCTCCACATGTATATTCTATCTTCCAATGTATGCAAGCCATAGACTGCAGTAAAATCAAACCTCATATTCATACTTTTAATATGAATTGCAGCATGAATAAATTAAGAAGACTTTTCCAATTCCAAGCATTCTATCTCATTAGCATCCCATAATAACCAAATTCTTCCTCTGCTACTGTGTTCATAGTTGGTTAACCAATCCCACCCTGTAGTGATCTTTCTTATTATTTGAATAGCCTTCTGCCCCTTTATTTTGTGTTCAAGTAATGCTATCATACTTATTTTATTGCTACTTATAAACCTCTTAACCTCTTTCTGTCTAGGGATCTTATTCAATCCCCAAATGTTCCATGTAACCGGCTTCATACATGAATAAATAGGGATTGTGAATACTCTTCCACTCCTGTTTGGCTACTCTGCCTACTTGAACCCTCACCCATTTGCCTTGGAACTGTTAGTTGCAATCCAGATTCTGCTAGTATGTTAAACCCATTGATCATTCTAATTGCATCATCTCATGTTTTCTCCTTGTTTCGAGCTACTGATTTCCCTATGATTTTTTTTCAAATATATTCCTCGTCTCCTCTAGCTATCCTTGTAGGTGGGTTAGCAAGATTGCTATTTGCACCAATAACCATTGCTACTTCACTGTTCTTAACAGGTACGTTTGCTTACTCCACCTTATCACTAAGGCTAGCTTTGGGTTGCCACTCGTGTTTCTGCTTTTGTTGCTTAGGCTTAATCTTCTGAGCTAATTATTCTTCTTTTTTGCATCTGTGCCTAACTTGCATACATGTATGACAAAATTCAGGGACCTAGTCATAAGCTATTTCTTGCATGAATTCTTTTCCCTTAGGATCTGTCACATTAATGGCCCTGGGTAGTTCTTTAGTAACATCCATCTCAATTAGCACTCTAGCATAGGTAATTCGATCCAACTGAGTAGTACAAGCGTCTGCATATAAGGGAATCCCTAATCCACTACTTATCCTGCTTAGTGACTTTGCTCCCCAACAATTCAGTGGTATTAGGGAACTTTACCCACACAGGTATGGTTTGCAATACCTCCTTATTAAAATCAAAATTTTCTGACCATACCTTCATGATTATCAGCTTATTATTCAGCATGTGAGGCCCTGAGTACAGAACTTCATCTCTGTCTTCTGTAGAGTTAAATCTTACCGCAAAATAATCATCATTGTGAAAGTAGACTTTTGGCTTTATTGCAGAATTCTATACTGAAGCAATAAAACGTTCCATAGCTCCTATTGTTGGGGTTGCTCCAACAACATGCAGGATCAGAGCTTGCTTCCATTTTCTTGTATCCTCTTTCACTTCTTCCTTGCATAATTCAACAATTACTTCTCCATATTTTATGGTTGGTGCAATAAAACTTAGATTCATTCCTTTCGCTGCCAATCTGTTCCCCACAAACAAATTAGCCCACTTCTTCTGGTCTAGCTCTGTGCTCGCAGCTGTTAGTTTGTCCTTGCTTTTATCATCCTCTAACCTATCCCCAATTTTTCCTAAATTACCAGTAGTTGCTTCTGAATTGCTCGTAGGCAGATCAATTTTCTCTGAGTTAGGGTTGTCGTTCTTCAACTGATTACCAGTATTTGCTTCTGAATTGCTCGCATGCAGACCGGTTTTTCCTGAGCTAGGGTTGACGTTTTCCCACTGATTGCCAGTAGTTACCTTTACACTATCAATCATCGGTAGATGACTCATAGCAGGGGGTGTTTGCATACCTTCCTTTGTGGTTGATAATGGCAGCCACTGTTCCTTTGAAATTTTCTTCGCATCTGTGATCTCCAAACTTTGCGTTCCAGTGATCTGAGTGTTGTTCCCAGTTCCTGTATAATCCACAAGCTGAATCGTAGTCGCATTTCTCTTAGGCCTACCCCTCCCTATTGTTGTTCAGCGTATGTTAGCAAAAGCACGCTATCATGCGCTGAGAGAGAAGAGAGAGGAGTTCAGTTTTTTCATTGTCACTTTGATTACTCAAAAAGACATCCTCGAACTACTTTAAAATTGAATAAATTTCTCCTTAAAAGATCATAACCAAGTTTGTATCAAAGTAGTGAAAAACACGCACCTGCCAATTGTAAATTTCATTTTTTAAATTTTCTTATTCTTTTCTTTTATTCTTTTTCATTTTCTTTCTTTTCCACGTTCCTTTCTTCTTCATTTCATTCTTTTAGTCATTTGTCCGACGAAATCAAATGCCAGTTTCTCGCCTTTTTTGTTTTTAGTTTTCCATGTTCTCTTCTGCTTTATTTTTTTCTTGTTTTATTTTATTTTCTCTTTCTTCTTTACGGGTGGTTTTGCACTGACCAAATCTACGGCGCACCAATAACGGAGCAGCAAATTCGGAGATGGAGAAAGAGGGAAGGCCATCCGCCGCATGAATCAACCAATGGTGATCTGATTGGGGTGGACAATGAAAACTCTTTTCTTCAAAATCAACCATATATGGTTTGCATCTCAACAAAATCGGTAAAAACTAAGGTCAAATATTAAGAGGTTTCAGTGAGTTTTTGTGATAAATTGGCCATAGTGGATTTGTGAAGGAGGTGTTGGAAGCATGAAGAGGAGAGAGGTTTTATGGAAGTTCTAGATGATGTTTGTGTTGATGGTATTTCCGGTGGCTGCCGGTAAGCTTTCGCCGGAGGATTTGTTTGTATTCTAAAGAAAGAAAGCAAAAAAAGAAAAAAAATGTTAAAAAGATATATCAGTTTAAGTTATAATGTTAATTAATTATAAGTGCTTGTCCAATCAAAATATGACACGTGACCATGTTAATCAAATTTTACTCATGTTTTGCTTTTCACATACCTCGGAGAGAGTGAGCACATTCTCCATGCCACCTCAGCACCTAATGGTGTACTTATTCCATTTTAAAATAGTTGAAGGGGTAATAAGTCTCTAGAAAAGTAAATGTGTAGCTGGAACTTCGGTCATAGGTTAGGGGGGTACTTATGCATTTTCTCTAATTATTTTAAGGGATTGTTTGATTACTGATATTGCTCATATTAATTTCGTGCTAAAATACTGAGGATCTTTACTCAAATAGCTGATCCAATTTCGTGTTTAACCACAAATTATACATACAATAATCTATATATTATATATTATTCACCAACTATTTTTAGTTTAAGCGGTTGAGTAACCTGTTAGATTTATTTTTCAATAAGAAAGTGTGAATGAGCTTTGTCATGAATGGTACTATTTGATATTGTGAGATGTTTAATTGGTTGCATAATAAAAATAATCTCCGTATAATTAATGCAGTTTTCAATTGATACATGAGAAAAAATAAGCAATCTGATGCGATATTCAGTTAGAAGTATAATTATATACATATTTTTCCGATGATTTTTTTTTCAATTCAAGAATAGTGATTTTTATTGTATTTCAAGAAGATCAAGTACTTTTACGTGCATGTTGTACTAACCTAATTTTTAGCAAAAGTAAATTGCATGACAATTTCTGGATAATAGCTAGTAAAATATATTTGGTCAAAAAGCGCTATCTTAATGACATAGGTAATTATCCTCAATGCACAAAAGGAAGTGGAAGAAAAAGGAAAAGCACTATATTCCAAAAGCACCAAACAAATAAAATACACTTCATTACGTTTTGTTTATACGTGCATGACAAAAAGAAGCATAACAACATAATTATGTTAGTTGTTGCACATACCAGAAAAAATTGATAGCAAAGGAAGCCAAATAATTGTTGTTTTCAAGTATTCACCAAATACAATTCAGCTTTCACAAGGTTGAACTCTTATCTTCCTAGTCTTCTTGCATAAGTTCTTGGAACCTTACTATGAGTCTATGACTATATATTTGGCAATAATTCATTGGTTCCAATGTATATATTGATTGGGTTTAACTTATATTCATCAATAATATAAAATAAATTAACATGCTTACTTCTTGTGTTATTTTTTAAATTATTAATTTTATTAATTAATTATGAAAAGTTACTTTGAAATAACTTTTTTTTTGGGACTTTGAATTAACTTTAAGGTGACATGATAATGTAAAAAAAGTTTGCACTATTATTATAAAAAAAGTTAAACCCATACTTAATTGAGTTTTATATGTTACTTTGCGAAAAGTTGACGTTAGGTTACTTTGAGGTGGTAGGTTAATGTCAATTCAAATAAATTCGATTACCTATAAGCAAAAGCAAACCCATGATTTTAAGCATATGAGTTCTGAATTTTAGAACAAAATAGTTTATGTAATCGGAATAGATTATTTATACAAATTAAATAATTTTTTAATATAAATGTAGAATTTGAATTAAAACTAGTGGATTCTGATGAACTCGTAACTTGTATTCGAAATCTAACCCCGACTCAAACACGTGTAGCCTAAAGCCAAAGTTTAATATGAATCCTAAATTTTTAAAACAAAGTTATGATATATATTTTTATTTGAAGTCTATTTTTCTATCTTTTTGAGATGTAAAGTTGTTAACAATTTTTTTATAATCAATTTCCTCTAATAATTCCTATTCAATTGATAATATAACCAACCCATTTAATCTATCTTGGGACATTGTTAATCTCAGGTAAGATTTTATCAATTATAATTTTGAAAAACATCTTTTCTTTGATGCAATTGTTATTAAAAAACTCTACTTTTGTATAAAACGTATTAAATATTATTTTTTAAATACCTATAAATCTATTATTTCTAAAAGATGGGAAGGCACAAGCCTTATTTTGAACAACGTTATAAGAAGAAGGGAATTTGATCCTTTTTTGCGTGTACAACTATTTGAACCTCTCCCATTTTTTTTAATTTTTTTTGTAATTCTTTAATTTGTATTCGTATGGCCGAGGGAACACAAGTTTCACTACTATAATATTATGATGAGTTGTGATGTAGGTTTTGACCAATTGATTTTAATCTTGGGCAGCCCCAACTGAAGCCCTGCCTCCCACGCCCAACAAGTCAACGAAATGTCAATTTTTATGACATTTAAATAACTCATCCATTTGAAATTGAATGTTCATGGTTTTCTTACAAGAAGGAGAAAAGTCAACATACGACTTTAAACGTTCATTTAAACAAAAAGTACTCATATACTATAATTCTTGTAATCTCAATTGAAGTCAAACGGCAGACGTTTCAGTTGAATAGGGTTGCTCTAACGTAGGAGTTAGGACCACATTAGAGATAGAATAACTAATTCTAAAATGTGGTATCATTTTATGGCTAAAAAAGAAATGGGATACTTTGTTAATCCAATTTGCCTTTTGCAAAAACATTTATTAGGTGATTGTTATCTATCTATCCAAGCTCTAGTATATAGAATTATCCAATATATGTGTTGAAACGAGGTAGTAGGTACTTCATAATATTAATCGAGATGAACGTAAGCTGATTCAAACACCACAATTATTTAAAACATGAGAACATTTCTTATTTTTCTTTTTTATCCTTGAATTTGCACAATCGTAGAAAGTAATACTCTATAAAACAAAAATTGGTATGGGGGGCAGGGATGGATTTTATGTAATCCGACAGATAATCCAGATGAGTTCTTACATAGAGTGCAGGTCGACACATTAATGAGGAATTAGTAAGTAGACATTGCATCCCCGTATTAACACTTAGACAAGCAATTAAATTGTTCCTTAGCAATCAACTTACATTGACCGGGTATTTGGGTATTGGTTTAAGCCAAGATTAATAAAAATAAATATGAAAAAATGACACTGTATATCCGCTCTCAAACTAATATATATATA
>AWOL01S0018066.1:12436-72607 GCA_000715115.1 Nicotiana otophora
TATATATATATATATATATATATATTGTATATATATATACATTTTGTATGTTATAAACAAAAATTATACGAATTTTATACATTTTTAGGCTACCAAATGTAAATAATTTCTGGCACGGGTTAAAAGTGAAAAAAAATCCATTAATATAGGTGTTATTGAATTTCTTGTTTGTACCCATCAATATATTTACTGTCTTCACTGAAATCAAAATCGTTAGTTGAATTGCTAGTTACCTGGCTCAAGTTTGAGTTTTTTTATTTTTATTTTTTTATCCCTCCCAAATTAGGAGGATAACGTGACTCGAACCCAGGATTTACCAACTGAGCAAGTCTCACTTGTCCTCAAATTTGAGTTCAAGCCTTAAAATGGAAGGTTCAACAGTTACACACCTTATACACAATCACTACTATATATAGTGCACAAGTTCTAACTTTCTTAGACTAAAAGGTCATCTCTCAAATTCGAGTAACAGAACGAGTAAGTTGGTTCTCGATAAGGATATTTTAGCAATGAATCGATGCCAATCATTCCAAAACTCCTAAATCAAAATGTGATTGACTGATTGAGTTGGAAAGTTAATATGGACTGCTTGAAGCCCAAAGCTTTACACTTGTAACTGGGCATGGGCCCAACTTAATCTCTACACTATGGGCTTATGTAATTTCGAGAAAATTGGTTGGCATAGCCACTTTTAGGTCTTGCTATTGGAGTTTGGCTGCCTTTTCAAATGCATTGGAGGCATAGCCATCGGTCCGACCAAATTGATATTTTTGCCCCTAGCTAAAATACGGAACACAACTCTAGCATGATACCGGAGTTCGAAGCCCCAAGAATGATTCTTGATTTTTGAGCCCCTGCTAGTATAAAATCCAAAAACAATCCTTGGAGTTCAAAATAAGGTATTTGAAACAAAGTGAAAAGGATTCAAACTATCCAATAATCGTTATTGGGGTTTGAACCTATAAAAATTTAATCCATTAATCATTATTGGGGTCATTGCTAAATTTTGAACCTATAAAGGTTAAAGGTTTAAACCCAGAAATTGTTGTTGGGTTTGAACCTAAAAGGAGTGTTTCACCCATTGTACCTATTTTAAACTCAAGAATAATATCATGAAATTAGAACTCCATGATTAATTGGTTATGCCTTGGAGTTCAAAATAAGGTACCATTGCTGAGTTTTGAACCTATAAATATTTGAATTCTAGTACACCAGGGGCGGCCCAACCCAAACACTTGCTTTAGGCCCCAAAAATTTAAGGGCCCCAAAATTACTAGTATTCTCTATATATAGTAGTATATTATTTATATAATTATCTTTTATTATTGATAAATTTATTTCTTTATTGTCATATTAATTTTCAATAACTCGATTTCTTCCTCTAATTAATATAACTAAAATAGTTTTCTGTCAATCTTATTTTACTTTTTTACTTAATTATATTTCCTTTATTCATTAGTTGATCACGTAACTATATCTAATAAGCTAACTTATTATTTATTTTTCTTACATAAATTATACTCTTTCCGTCCCAATTTATATGAAAGTGTTTGACTGGACATGGATTTTATGAAATAAAGGAAGACTTTTGAAACTTTTAATCTTAAATAAATCATAGAAATTTTTGGGCTAGAAATCATCTCATTAATGGTAAAAAGAAAAATATAAAGTTGAATTGTTACCAAATATAGAAAGAGACTTACTAAAAAAAAGGAGTCACTTATGTTTTCTAGTTTCTCTCATTTCAGTTGTGATGCAATTAACGTTAAATTCATTTAATTTTCTATATTTTATAAAACTAAATTTTCATTTTTTTTAATTCTACATCCTTACTTGTCTAATTTTTTAAAAACGATGTTCATTAAATTATATATATATTAAGGTTTTTTATTAAGATTTTGCTTTAAACCTCCGATGAGGTTGTGCCGCCCCTGTAGTACACAATGTTGAAATTTTACCTTTAAAATCACTAATATATACTTTATGTACATGGTTAGAAATAGTGAATATGATTTAATGCTTTCGGTATTCAAAATAAATAAATAAATAAATAAATAAAGAAGTTTAAAACTTTAAATATCATTTTCCTCTCTTCCATTATCCACAATGGCTACCATAACTGGTGCAACTCCCCGAATTGGAACCCCATGGCGCTTCGCAACTCCAAAGCACCATTTCTTCAACAGTTGTACGAAGCTCTCACTATCTAGTTCAAACCCTAATTTCACTCTTCACAAGCTTTCATCACAACCATTTCCAATGGTGCCCAATTTATTCCGAGCCGACGCTTCCTCTGCCTTTTCCATCGGTATTCTCTCTCACACACATGCGCTCTCGTAGACACACACGCTCCTATGTGCTAAATTTGGTGGATTATGCTTTAGATTTGTAGATTTGCTGATCAAATATGTGAATGTGATTAATTGTTGTAATTGACTCAATTGTGATTTTTTTGTTTAATTAAACCGTTTAACTTAGAGTTATATAGTAATTTTAGCTACGTATCTGTACTATGCACAGTGTTGTTTCTGAATTATGCTTAAATTTTACAAAAATGGCTTATCAATGTGCGATTCTACTTCAAATTAGGGCTTACTCTATAGACGAAGTGTTCCTTGACTTGCGCGGGATAGGGGGAGGGTGGGCAGTATGCAACCTTCCTCTTGCATTTCTGCAAGTTTTCGAGCCTCAATAGGTTACTGACACGGGCGGAGCCAGCCCGTCGGCTACGGGGTTCGGCCGAACCGAGTAGTTTTGGTCCAAACCTTATATTTGTCATGCACAAATTATTAAGTTAGGACCCAGTAACTTAAAAGAGCTAGAATTCTGAATCCATAAGCTTCAAATCCCGGCTCCGCCTCTAGTTACTGTGGGAGCAAGTACCAAAGGATGCGGCCTAGTGGTCAACAAAGTTGGAGAGAAATCATGAGGTCTTAGGTTCAAATCTTAGTGGAGACAAAAAATACTAGGTGACTTCTTTCCATCTGCCTAAGTCTTGGTGAACAGAGTAACCTGATATCTGCCCTGGAGGAAGGTAGAAGGTACTGGTAGATACTGAGGTGTGCGCAAGCTGGTCTGGACACCACCGTATGTCTCAGAAAGAAAAAAGGGTCGCTGAGGTAGCAACTCTATTGTGGGAAGGCTCGCAAATTCTACTTTCAAGTATCAACTGAAATTGGGTTATTTGCATATGCACTTGCAATTGTCATTGTATAGCTTGAAGATGCCACAGAGATTATGCTAGTTATGCAGAAATTTGTTGTTTCTCTTGTAGCTGCTGAAATTACTTCTGCAATCATTCGCTGTCAAAAATTGTGACAGCTAATTATATAAAAATGGTTAATTGGATCACATCTGATGGATTATACAAATGATGTATATTATGACTCTTAGTTATGCTGGGGGGAATTTAGTTGATTATGCCAATTTCCCTATCCAAGTAACTCATGATTTAACTCCCTTAATCCCAATTTGTTGACACACAAGTCAATAGTCCCAGAATGTATGACACCATTTCATTTCTATGCTCCTTATACAACTTAAAAGAATTCAAAACTCATTAAACTATTCAATATTTTGGACTTTGATACATGCTGTCTTTATCAAGCTAACTTTTCAAGCATTGGATCAATATTTTTGTTCACTTCCACTGATATAACATTAAAGTACATCTTAAAGCACCTGCCTAATAAAAAAACTGTCATATTAAATGGGATGGAGGGAGCAGTAGGTGTTGAATTGATGTTTGGATGCATGTGCATAAGTATTTATTCTTTTGATATGCATCTTCATAATGTTCAATTATCTGGTTTCATTGTTTAGTCTTACTTATTGGTTACTAAAGATGCTCCAAGTGAAGAATTGGAGGCTTCCTCTAGAGGGGCCATTGGAGCAAACGACTTGTTAATTGTAGGACCTGGAGTTCTTGGGCGTTTAGTGGCTGAAAGATGGAGAGAGGTACATCCTGAACTGAATAATCATATGATTTCTTTGAGAAGTAGAAACGATCCCTACCTCATAACCTAATTGAAAAGTTACATGCACGTTTATTTCTTGTTTGTTAAATCTGGTTAGTTATGGAAATGTTTGATGTCCATTTTCTCAACTGATATTAGTTTTACGAGTTTCTGCCTTATTAATTGTGACAGACTGGTGGATTTCTTGTACGCTTAGTGAAGTGTGCATCGTAATTGAGACTGCTAAGAGTTTTGAACCCTTTAATGTGGCAGGAACACCCAAGCTGCCAGATTTTTGGGCAGACAATGACCACTGATCACCATGATGAACTTATTAAAATGGGAATTAGTCCATCTTCGAGAGAAACCAAGTTTACGTTTAAGTTCCCATATGTTATATTCTGTGCTCCTCCATCCCGGACTGAAGACTACCCTGGTGATATTAGGTAAGCTTGACAGTTCATGCAATAGCTAGCTGCTATCGCCTTTCTGTTGTGGCATTCTTTGATATTTAGTTTAAAGTATTTTGTGGCTCGTTAAGCACGGTGGTGTCTCAGTTTTTCGTGAACAACAACATCAAGATGGGAAACTTCTGTTACTATCTCATTATAGAGAGCACAAATGCCTTTAAACTGTAGTGCCGCAATAAGCAAATACTTGTGCATTTTTAGTAAAACTATTGTTTTGTTGTGAGATAGCCCCTCCTTTTCTACTGCTGTTATGATTGCTGCAAATATCCGGGCTAGTCATTAGCCATAAATGCTTCACCTAGCTGGCAGCTGCATAAGTAGTAGTGTATGTTTTTTTAAAATCATGTGTATGGGTTGATCAGACCACTTTTGTGATTCAGCTCTGCTCTGAGTAGAATTAGTCAGCAGCAAATTCAGGTTTGATGAGTCCAAACATTGTTATTGTTTGTCAGCATTATTTTTCTTCAGATTTTCTGTGCTAAGTTTTGTCATACTGATACTATAATTTGATTTAATTAATTTCTATTTCACACATCAAATGAGCAGGGAGGCTGCGTTAAAATGGAGTGGTGAAGGTTCTTTCTTATTTACCTCGAGTTCTGCACCATATGACTGCTCTGATAATGGATCAGTTGATGAGGTGTAATATCTTACATAAAACACTATATTGCTGGTAACAGTTTCTTATTCTGATTGATTCCTCTTGAAGGGATTTTTAGGATTGTCGATTAAAGACACAGGCTTTGAGAACTGTATTTCCTGAAGGAAGCTACTGAACTTTAACTCATGTAACATAACGAAGTTTCATTCTTAACATAATTAATCATGTTTTCTCCGAGGAGGTCTGAGCTTTCGTTAAACCTTTTGCGTTGTTAAATGTGTAGGATGGTCCCATAGTCCCAATTGGAAGGAGCCCAAGGACTGATATTCTTCTCAAGGCAGAGGAAGTAGTGCTGGAGTTTGGCGGTTGTGTTGTTAGATTGGCTGGCCTTTATATATCCTTGGATATGGATTTCAAAGAGCTAGGTTTCTTTTTGTGTAGCCTTCAGATCTTTATTTTATATTTACCTTAACCACTAACACAAGGAAGACAGAGGTGCACATACATATTGGTTACATAAAGGAACCGTGGATATTCGTCCTGATCACATCCTCAATCTTATCCATTATGAGGTGAGTGGGAATCCATGTTTTGCGTCATGCTTAGTTTAGAAGCTGCACTTTGTTCTTCATGTGTCTACAGTTGTGTCAGTGATTTTTTGGCTTGTCTATTCTTACAGGATGCTGCTTCCTTGTCAGTGACCATCTTGAAGAAGAGACTTCGTGGTCGGATCTTTTTGGGTTGTGACAACCACCCCTTATCCAGGTCATCCAATCTACATAATTATTAATGTTTGTGGATCGAAAGCCGAACACTCTGACCCATGTTGCCTTGAACTGTTGTATTACTTTGTGTCCATATCAGACAGGAAGTAATGGACTTAGTCAATAAAAGTGGGAAGTTTGAGAAGAAGTTTGAGGGTTTCACTGGTAACTGACTCTTTTTGAAATCCTTTAGCCACCTGTTAAATTATGTCAAGCTACAACAGTCATTTGTTCTTTCTTTCAGGAACTAGTGGCCCTTTAGGGAAGAAGTTAAACAATTCAAAAACTCGTGCTGAACTAGGATGGGAGCCCAAATATCCAAGCTTCGCTCAGTTCCTTGGAGTGTCAGATTAAGTTGCTGCAGGAGCTCTCATTCTTTCTAATTATTAAAGAAATGCAGGAGAACTAGTTTCACAGTGGTCTTTTATTGCGGCATGTTCTGCGTACGTACAGTTCAAACGAATGAACTACATGATCATTGTTTTTGTGCATTTATTTGCACCATGTTACACAGATATTGCATATGTAATATATGCCGGGGTTTGGTTTCTGTGTATTGTCTTCACTGTAATTGTTAGGAGAGGATGGTAGTCTTGTCAATTACTACTGAGATGTTTATAATGTTGGATTAAGGTGATATTCTTGAAATGTTGCTTTTATAGTTGGAAAATCTAATGTATGAAATGTTTTGGTTTTTGTAGCTTCCTGTGCTGTTAGTTTTTCCTCTACGGAGGCTGACCATAATCCATGAACCAGACTGAAAAAGCTCTAGAATGTGAGCCACTTCTTGGTCCTCGTTAATTGTCAAAAGGGGCCTAAACTTGGGACAAAGGGAATATTGTATTTTTTTGGAAGATTCTAAAATAATTGATGCTCACAAAAAGAAAACATAGTTGTTACCTCTTTGTTATTTGTTCCGTAAGGGATTAATTATTATTGGTTGTAGGCTTGTAGCCTTAATATCGGTTGCAAGTAAACGAGTTTTGTTATTCTTACTTTTGATCCAAAGCGACCTTTGAATTGGGTTGATGAACATCTAATAGTGGGTTGAGGGGGAAAATGCAAACAAAATTTCTTTTTTGATACAGTAACTTGAAATTTCATTTACGCAGCTTGTGAGTACTCGTCCCTTACCCCCTCTTAATTTGTTTGGATTTTGGTTCATTTCTGTTTGCCAGAATTATTGTCTCCAAATTTATTGTTTCTTCTTTTGTACCCGTGATGTCTTGTATACGAAACCAAAGTCCTTTTCTATGTAGCCATGGTGTGTATCATTGTTCCGAAAAATTGATGTAGCTAACCTAAGTCCTCATTGTATAGAAATACCTCCATCAGATTCCTCTTAGCATTTCTTTGATCTCCAGTAGTGGTAATAGAAGTTAATTTGATGACCAAACTTCTAAATATGGTTAATTAACCAAAGAAAATAAAATATACGAAAAATAGATTTAGAGTTAGAATGATTTTGATGGAGATATCACAACTATTCTACCTTATGGAGGTGCCCATGTGACTCATGAATCACATCTAGGTCGAGGTTGTAGTCTTCATATTATCGAACAATTAACATTATTTATTCATTTTGTAGTCAATAAATTATATACAAAAAGGAACCAAAATTGCCCATTGTTTTATTTAGTCTACACACTAGTATTCCAACTCCTCCTAAAACATCCAAAATCTTTCCGTGGAGTTCTCAGATGCTGATTGCTATAAAAATTATTTATATGATTATCTTATTTTCCAATTACACGAAGCACACTACGATTATGGGAAGATCATTGAAATTTTTTAAAGCTCTCAAAGAATGCTTATATTTTGAGAAATACAAACATATGATTTGGTTCTTGTAGAAGATATGCAACTCTTGGTTTGTATAATGTACTAATGAATTGGAAAAGGAATTTGGGACTGAAAATGGAGATTTTATTGAATTATTCGAATTTACAAGCAAACCATATGAATTGAACTACTATCTAAGAACAAAAGCTTCTAATCTCCATTGAATCCAAGCAATCACCTGAAGAATTAATGGAAGTTAGTTAGAAGAGAGGTTGAAGAAGAGAATGAGGAAGTTAGAGAGAGAAAGAGAATGGAGAGAATAACAGAATTTTACCAGATCATAACTGCCTAATTTGCTAGGCCCAATTCGGTTATAAGCTGGGATCAGATCTGGGCCCTCCATTTCAAGGCTGCATCCTAGCCGTTCGATCAAAGCCATGTGCCACTCACTTGCCATTTCTTATTAACCCTATCTCACTTTCCTAATTCAAACTCTTCATTTCCCTTCCTTACCCGACATCTAACAGTTTGTTTGCAGTGATGCATATGTCCAGCTAACGCAACAAATAAAAGGAGAAAAAGAGTAGTGGAAAAAGGAATTAAAAGCAGTTGAGTAGTAAGTAAGGACTAAGGAGTAGTAATTAACTGAATACTTCATAAACTATGATATCAGAACAATGACCATTTAAAAGGATCATGAGCTACGTACTTCACTCAATAGTTTAAGATTTTCATTTAGTATATATACAACATCGTGTTCTACCTTTGATAAAATCATTCTCACTTGTATGTTTTTTATCCAATCCATGCACTTATTTACATATAAATCTGAAATCGTTTTATTATACATATGTGAGAGGATTTCAGAGATATACAATTCCTCAAATTAATACGGAGCTAGAGTGCGGGGAGCGGGTTCGGTCGAACCTAGCAGCTTTGGTTCGAACTCTATATTTATCTTAAATTTTTTATTAAATATGTAAAAATTATTAATTTAGAGCTCATTAACTTAAAACGATTAGAATTTTAAACTCATAAGCTTGAAATCTTGGCTTCTAGAGGCGGGTTCAACCTTTCATAACAGGTGTAATAACTTCAACTCTCCATATATGTTGTCCAAAATTTTGGTAAAGTATATATTAACTTGAACGTCTCTATCATGTTGTGCACATTATACATTATTATTAATGAAATTGGTCATCATATATAAGGTAAAAAATTAAAAATGCACCCACTAACTTAAAGATTTTAAATACGTCTCTCTTCTATTGCCGTGCACATTTTACATGCTAACTTATTGAACCGACCATCATATTATAAGAATTTAAGAAATTACTACAAGTTGTAGTCTTCCTTGGCATACAACAGAAATGGTCATAAATCACCATTGAATAAGTGGAGCAACAGAAAAAAGCCACAAAAAAAGTTTAAAATAGATAGATGCAAAGAACTTTTTACATTGTCAAGTCATATTTACTTGTCGTAACGGGTTACTTTTTATTTTCAAGAATCCAAATTTCACATTTTAAGGAATTTATTTGTAAATATTCTTTGACTGATTCGATATTATAAACTGACGATGTATATTAGTAAGAAAATAGAATGCAACTTTACAAAAGTGATACATTTACTTGAGTTACGCAACTCATTGTCAAACTTCTATTTGTTCAAAATGATTAATTAGTGAAGGAAGCAAAAACGACGGCTCTCTTCACATACCCAAACATGAAGCAAAGTAAATTCTAACAATTATTGTCTACTTGCCCACCTTATACCTTAAAATAATTGGTTAATTATTGAACAGTTTTGTACACTTTCTGGCACTTCTCAACTTAAAATAAGCTTGATTTGTTAAGCATGATTATTAGGGGTCCCATTTGCTGAAATCATAAGACACTCTTGAAATTTGGCAATAATTAACTAGTGGTTATTATAAGAGAATCAATTATATGTAGTTAGGTCGAAAGATCCACTCCCCTCCCTCTAAATTAGGTCGTGGGGATTCTTTTTTTAAAATAAAAAATTCTTTAGTTGTGACGTACATTTGATCGATCGAAATCTTACTCAATTTTTCCGAAAGATCTTTTCAACCTAATGTCATTAATTTTTAGTTTTTGTTTAAAAAACTGAAAAGCATATTTTGGAATAAGTTTTTAGTTTTTGCAAGAAAAGAAATAGTAATAACATTTGGTTGAAACTCCTGAAAAGATATTTGGATTTTGTTTTTTTTCGAGACAAATGGTAATTTCGATACAAGAGAAAAACTTATAACAAGTGTATCAACAACAACAAAAAATCAGTATAATTTCACTAGTGGGGTCTGGGGAGGGTAGTGTATACGCAAACTTTACCACTGTCCTGGGCTAGATATGCTGTTTTCGATAGACCCTCGGCTCTCTCCCTTCAAGAATCCCATCTTGCTCTTGGGGTGACTCGAACTCACAACCTCTTGGTTGAAAGTGAAAGATGCTCGCCACTAAATCAACACACATCCTAAGTATAAAGTTACTTTTGATAAGGAGTATCCCAAAGTGACATTTTGGAGAAAAGAAAAAGAAAAAGAAAAAAAGTATTACAAAATAGTGAAATTGGAGAGTGGAGGTATATTGATGTCATCAAGTCAAAGAGTCTAAGGCAAAGTTCCTTTATTGTCAAACATGGGTTCCAACCATTGTGATTTGTGAGGGGGTCCCCTTAAGCCACTCTCTGATGTAATGTTGTCACTTGTCTCTCCCAAAGCAACTCCAATTCTTCCTCATCAGATAGTAGATACAAACAGACGTACGTGGGGGTCCCCAATTAATCAAATTCGGAAAACTAAAAGAAAAGAAAAGGGGATGCCGTTTTACCTACGAAAATTAGTGATAACTTTAGGGGTAATAAACACAACAACAACATATTCATTAATGGCTAGAGACCCCAAATTCCTATCTTGTGGAGGTAGAGAGGTTGTTTTCAATAAATCTTCGGCTCAGAAAAATATAGGCATCACAATAATAAAAAGAAAACAAGACGAGACAACACCGAGAAACCAAGAATAAAAATGACAGGTAGTAAAAGAAACCTAATACCAACCAAATGCGAGAGTACGTACTAATACTACCGGTATGAATAACCTAGACTACCTAACTTGCTATCCTAATCCTCGACCTTCATACCTTCCTATCAAGGGTCATGTCCTCGGTCAGCGTAGCTGCGCCATGTCATGCCTAATCACCTCACTCAACTCTTCTTCGGTCTACCTCTACCTTTCCTAAGGCCCTGCAATGTCAACCTCTCACACCTCCTTACCAGGGCGTCTGTGCTTCTCCTCCTCACATGTCCAAACCATCTAAGTCTTGCTTCCCGCATCTTGTCCTCAATAGGGGCCACACACACATTGTCCCGAATAACTTCATTCCTAATCATATCTAACATGGTGTGCTCGAACATCCATCCCAACATCCTCATCTCTGTTACCTTCATCTTCTGGATATGGGAGCTCTTGACTGGCCAACACTCAGTCCAGTACAACATAATCGGTCTGACCACCGCTCTATAAAATATACCTTTAAGTTTTGGTGGTACCTTTTTGTCACACAAAACACCGGAAGTAAAGTCTCCATTTCATCCATCCCGCCCCAATACGATGTGTGATATCTTCGTCAATCTCCCGATCTCCCTGTATAATAGACCCAAGGTACTTAAACTTCCGATATTAGATCAAATTTCCATTTTTCATAAATTGATCATAAACGATATGTTGTACAGAAAAAGGGAAAGTTTAAAAACAAACGCGTAAACTTAAATCTTTATTAATCATGAAACATTGAAATCTCTGAGTAACTAACAAAAAAAAAAGTTGAATTTAATTTCACTTGATGGATTCTTTTCAAAGTCAAATGTCACATTGAAAAGGGTTGAGGAATATCACGAATATATTTGAGTGTGGATTCCTTCTTCTGAAGATTTTGTTATCTTTGCTGTGGATATGGCAGAGTTTTCCTTTTTTTCTTTGGGATTTATATTTTAAGAGGGTAGCTAGATATATTCTTGATAAATAGTAACCTTTGCGCATTTAATTCTTAAACTATAATGCAAAAAATTCACTGTTCTCCCTAAATCCTACATGTGTGTCAACCAAGTTTGCATAGGACAAGTGTGTGTTATATTCCGGTGCATTTTTATATTGAACTTGCAAAAATATTTACATTCAATTGACAAATATCTAATTGCACCACCAATACCATATTTATTATGTCTGATATTAACAGGAAAATGCATGTATAATAACCAGCAGGATAGTGACAGCTTAGCTAATTGCTATAGCCAACTCTTCTTGTTATTATTACTTAAAATTTAGTTTCTAGTTTGAACATAGGATTGACCAAAACCTCAATGACAACTTGCATATTAGTGGGATCTTTAATCTTCCTCCACTAGACATATAGAAAAGTTGGTCCTTTTTTAGTTTTTCCCTTAAACGATGGAAAACCAATGGTTTTGTCTATTGAATTAAGTGATTCTATCGAAAAACATGGGGTGGTGCTTGTTTCTCCCTTCCTCTCACAATTGAAATGATTCTTTCCTTATTAAGATTCTTATAGGCAGAATAGTGAAAAGTGCCAATTTCTTCTATTTGAAGCTCCCACTTGACTGTAGAGTGTAGCTCTTTATAGTGTATACTTTATATTGAGCAAATCAATAAAAAAGTGGAGCTCGGTACACAAAATATTCCGTATTCATAGAGGGTCTTGGGAATGGTCGTACCCAAGTGATGTGAAGTAGACAACATAGTCTAATACAAATATCAGTTCCACTACTTGAACCAGTGACTTATAAGACACACGAAAACTACTTTACTGTTGATCCAAGTCAACCCTACGTCAAATCAAACAGAGAGAAAAAGAAAACAAAAAGAGTCTAAAGAACACAATTTTCAAGCATAAGACCCCACTTGGCATATATTAATAGTGAGTAGGTTGTACAAAGAGAACTTTCTATATGAACAGTACAAACTGCCAACAATAGCATCTTCATTGAATTTACAAAGACATTATGTCAATATTCTACATCTCAAGTTAATAGGTGCAAAATCAAGAAAGAAATGCAATTTGCCCACCAAAAGAAAAGGGTATCCCTATAGGAATTAGTTGTTATATATTTTGGCAAAATCAAGAGTTTTCTTGCCTTGAAGCTTGTTAGTGACATAGTGCATGCTGTACTCGCCATGATTGTACCTTTTATACTTGCGAGGGTTATTTTCATCAACCAATTCTTGCAATGGTCCTAATTCAATTTCATAACTTGGTGCATAAAATGTCACAATTGATAATCTGTCCTTTTCTTGGTGAGTCACTGCTCTGTGCTCCACGCTCTTGTATCTCCCATTAGTCAAAACCTATTTTGAAAAAAATAACTTTAGTATGGAACTAAACAAGATTTGGCGACGGATACAAATATCAAAGGCTTTATTATTAAGAAAATAAAAGGAGCTCATTCAGTAACCATCATAAAAAAAAAAAAAAAAAAAAAAAAAAAAAAAAAAAAACAGTTTGGTGCACTAAGCTCCCGCTATGCGCGGGGTTCCGGAAAGGGCCGGACCACAAGAATCTATTGTACGCAACCTTACTTTGCATTTCTGCAAGAAGCTGTTTCCACGGCTCGAACCCATGACCTCCTGGTCACGTGACAACAACTTTACCAGTTATGCCCAGGCCCCCTCGGTGACCATCATTCGTTTAGAAATATCCAATAAACCTATCAACCTAATAAAAGGTACTAAAATAATCCAAGAAATGGAAAAAGAATGCATACCTCAATGGTATCACCAATGTTGATAACAAGTGCATTTGGAATTGGTTGGATAGGCACCCAAACATTTTCTTTAAGTATTTGTAGGCCAACTGAGCTGCCTTTACCCTGTTGTAAAACTGTAAGTGCACTTCCATCTGAGTGGGGACTTAATCCCAAAACAAGATCTGGTCTAGGACATGCTGGATAGTAGTTCATCCTCAATGCTTGTACAGCGACTCCAAACATTTCTTCAAAAATATCCTCATTCAGTCCAAGACTCAGTGCTATATATTTTAGTAAATTCTTGCATAGCTTCCTTATCTCCCTTGAGTATATCTCTACTGTTTCACTGCAAAAAGGGAACAAAAGTTGAGCTCCAAGAACGAGGTTTAGCGATTAATGAAGTGGATTAAATACATGAGAAATCAGGGTTCAAATTTCAGCCGAAACAAATTACGCAAGGTGCTCTTTCCCTATCTGTCTAAGCTTAGTGACAGCGTTACTCGGTACCTGTACCGCGATATGGCGATATAATCAAGGTGGTCCCCACCCAAGTTACAAAAAATGATCTTTTCTTGTTTAAACTAGTACTAGTAGTCAATCTAAGGTGGTCCCCACCCAATTTACAAGTGTTTTGCACTTGCTGATCAAACAGTGGTATTTTTTCAACTTGTTTTTTTTAGCTGAAGTTTAGGCTTACCTGAAATCAGCTGGCTTTGTTGGCCAGAGTTTTGGATTTCTAATGAAATGAGGTTCCACACCAAGGGCAAACATGTTACACCAATCAAGCTTTTGATCTTCTGAGAAAACAAAAGCTTGACCATAACCTTGAACTGTTCCAGGAGCCATTGGATATTTCTGTTTCTCCTCTAAAGGTAGCATGAAAAACTCCATAGCTATTTTCTCCATTTTTTCAATCAAGTCCAAATCAATCCCATGGTTAATCACCTATAACATAATAAACCAAAGTTAGAATCCCATAATCTTTTAGATTAAAAAATGTTGAATGCGGAGAAGTTACAACAACAACAACCCAGTGAAATCCTACAAGTGGGGTCCGGGGAGGTTAGTGTATACGCAAACCTTACCCCTACTCCGGATGAGTAGAGAGGCTGTTTCCGATAGACGCTCGACTCAAGAATATGGAAAGAGACAGAATGGGGAGAAGTTAAGTACCTGAAAAAATCCCCACTCTTCACAGGAACTAGAAAGCTTCAAGATTTCATAGTGGAAATCCTGGCTATTTTTGTTGCCTTTCAAGATTTTGGACAAATCAACAACAGGAATGTTGTTAAGGTTACAAGAAGATGGAGTAGTAACTGTGGCAAGTTTTGGCCTTTCTATCATATCTCTTACAAATCTTTCAGGAATAGAAGATGGCTTAGTCTTTTTCAATTCTTGGACATCATCAATGTGACCAACCTTAACAGGAAAACTTGGCACTGGAGCCATTTTCTAACACAACTTTTGTTTTTGGGAAATGGTACTTTTGTTTGGTGGGGTTGGAAAATTTTTTCTTACAAAACAACTAGTCAAGGTTGTGAAAGTCTCTACTCATTAAATTCAGAAAATGTCAAGTACTTATAGAGGGTAAAGAGTGACAAAAAATGATGCATCTCTGATTTTATTGTGTAGGTCCCTAGCTGATGCACTTTAATAAATTCTCAGTCATGCAAGTTCTATAGTCTAGAAATGTAGTAATATATAAACCAATAATTGCTTGCACTTCCATCCAATTACCAACATTCAATATGGATCATAGCATCAGCATCTTGAGTTCTGAGTACAAACAATTCTTTCCTAATAGAAGAATTGTTTTTTTTTGTTTCTTTTCTTTCCTTTTTAGCTACTTTTTGTAAATATGTCTCTCCAAACAATGAAAAGCATATTAGTTTTATTGATTGAAGAAACTCCCCTATTAAGTTGCATTAAGGGTTAATCAAACAAGAGGGAGGTCATGTGCACAAACCTTCCCCGTTCACACTGAGCCCAAGGAAGATGTAAGCGTCAGTGGTTGATTTTACATATTGATCTAACCTCCCGATCAACAACTTATATCTGTTTATTACGACATGTTCTTTCATGACAGGTAAGCCAACCTCCCACTTATAAGGGGCACTATTAATTTGAATTCGCACTAGATAGACCCGCTAAGGGAGTAAAGTGCTCTACCCAAAGATTTTTCGATGCTTGAACTCAAAATCTTTGACTATGGATAGATAGATTCTAACCATTATACCAAATCCCTCGATAATTCGCCAAAGAATTGAAAAAGGCACTATGTCAAGACAAATCAGGCTCCAAAAATACCCCCTCAATTTTGATCCTCCACTTCCCTCTATATCACACTCCAACAGAAAAAGAAATGTGCTTGGCTGCAAACTAGTAGTAAATCTTTTTGGTAGCTGCAACTATTGAAGGACAAAAGGGAAAGGAACTGAAATTGGAAATTGGAAATTGGAATTGAATGTAATTGTTGGTACAGGTAATAGTACACTATGGCTAGTAAGAGGGACCATCTTTGATTTTAATTGTGTGGGTCCATAATTTATGCACTTTAATAGATTCAGTCATGCAAGTTCTATAATTGCTTGCATTTCCATCCAATCACCATTTTTCAATATGTAACATAGCATCAGCATCTCATAAAATCAACTCTCTCCTTCCTTTTTCTGCAAGGGTGGGTGAAAGAACATATATAAATTCTTAATTTAATGTGATTTGGCAGAATCAGTCCAAAAACATTATAGGCCACGATTCTAGTACCTCCAAAAGCATGTTAGCTTGCGTACCACACATGGTTAATGAAAAACTTTGAATTTCAGTTGATTTCTCTATTAGGTTCAAATTAGACATATCTTTAAAAAAAATTAAAAATTATTTGAATTCGAGGCAAAAGTTATAAAATTCTTCTACTCAAATTTCACAAAATCAAAATTCGGGAGATTGAGGAGTTAGTATTAACTCATGATGAAATAGTTAAAGCGCGCATAAGTAAAGTGGACATCATTGATATCGAATGTAATTGTTTGGTACGGTTAATAGTACTATGGTTGTCTCTAATGAAAAAGGAATGGAAATTTGTGGTAGGGGCCATTGCTGTGATTACAAGTTGATGTCTCCCATTTGTGCAGACCAAATCTAGTGAAGTTGTCATCATCTCCCCTTTGTCTTTCCCACCTTCACTGAATAAAAGAGAGATTTTTAAGCATACCCGTCCATACCCACATTTTGCATTAAACTAATACTAAAAAAAGCGAATATTGAATTGCAATATTATTTTTATTGTCTACTTTTTATTTCATAATTTTTGCGGATTAGAAAAGAAATCTTGGCGCAACGGTAAAAATTACCGTCGTGTGACACGGGTTCAAGCCGCAAGAACAGCTTCTTGTAGAAATGCAACATAATACTGCATAGAAAATGTGGTTCAGGCCTTCCTCAGACAGTGCTCATAGCAGGAGTTGGTGCACCTAGCTGTCTTTTTGCCGATTAGGTGTTTATCTTCGTTTTTACTTTGATACAGTGTTCGGGTGAGTGGAGGGGGGGCTGGCTTTCAGAAAGGAGAAAGAAAGGTAAAAGGAGAAGAAAAAGGTGACCTCTGACTGAGTGCAACATTGGATTGAAAGATACATTCAACCAAATTGAGTTAACTGAGTTTGTTGCTTTCAACATTTTGATTCACCAGACAACGCGTGATTCTCTTTACATTTTCTTCCACATTTCCCTTTTGGAATTTTTGTCCCAAACTATGGAAAAAGAACAATTCTTGATTTAAAAACATTTTTTTTTGTTTTTTCCTTTTTCCTTTTTACATTTTTTCCCATGACTAGAAGAATATCTTGTTTTACTTCTACATATTTTTGTCTACCTTTTGGTGGTAAAGAATTTGGCACTAACTCATACCATGTACATTAAGGACAGCCCGATGCACTACGCTCCCGTTATGCATGAAGTCGGGAGAAGGGCCGGACCATAGGAGTCAATTATACGCAGCCTTACCCTGCATTTCTGCAAGAGGTTGTTTCCACGGCTCGAACTCGTGACCTCCTAGTCACATGACAACAACTTTACCAGTTACGCCAAGGCTCCCCTTCAACTCATACCATGTACATTAATAACCAAAAGTAAGACATGAAGACAGGATGAAGTACCTTACCTCATTGAGTCCTACATGACTTTGAAGTTCAACAATGGTTCAACCTATTGGCCGAAAACAAAAAACAGCACTTGGGATTCACTTCATATTATGATTAAGTGCCTTCATGTTTCAGAAGATTTACCTTGGATAAGTTGCCAAATTCCAAGCCCGAGAGACCTGTAGCTTTCCAACACTCTGAAATTCATACTAAGCAGACCAACTAAAAGAAATGCATTGACATGCTTAGGAAAAGAGATTAAAGGAATACAGCCAATCCTTATACTTACAGCCAAAATCCGATATGGAATTACAGATGTTAATTGAATTACAGACGTTTACAATCGTGCAAGTACAAGTACAAAACCAGAACTAAAACCAAGTAGCCCAAGTGTAACATCCAGTTGTGACCCAACTTGGATCTGTGTGGTGCAGTTTCATAAGGAGAAAGTTACATTTGTCTATGATATGAGATTGATGTAGTAGTTGTTTCTTCAACTCAAGAAGAAAAAGGACTCCCAGGTACACTAAAATAAGCAGATACGCAAGCAGATACGCGACGAATTCTCATAGTTGTTTTTTTCCCCTCACTATTCCCCTTCTCAAGCAAGGAGCAGCATATCAAAATCTCCTCATTTATTCCAGCATGATTCAGTTGACATGTGCCAGTCACACAACTATAGTGAGACATCTCCGCGTTTAAGACACATCAGAAAAGTTGACAAGAATCCTTCTCAAAATTTGAGATTCTGCATCAGGCCATTTTCAGTAAGCCCAACCAAGCTCTCATGCAAAGAAAGCTGCCTTTACTGGGGACTTGTTCCGCACATATAAATTTAGCTGGTAGAACATTCTCCATCACTCGTTACGTAGTACATACCTGTGGCAGTAAATCATCACTTTTTGTCCACCTCACCGTATCTCTCACTGCCTTAACCACTGTAATATGACGACTACATCAACAGGACGCCAACACAACAAACAGTCTCACCAATCATCCTACTACTATTACAATATCTACTCAATATTACTTCAAGCCACAAAGAACTCACTTCAGAACTAAATCATCAAAACCATTTCATAAGCAAAACCATGTTTATAGTCGTTCAGTTTTCCAGTGCGGAGACCCCCCTTTACAAGGTAAATATTTGGGGTTATAACTTTTGCCATCCCAATTAACTCTGGAGCTTCCCCCTATCTTTCATCCACATAACTAGGAGTTACAACAAGGACATGATAGAAGTAAGCAATTTGAGAGACTAGAGTTGATCGGAGCGATCCACCCACCCCCCACCCCGAGGGACAAATATCTTCATCCAAGATGCGGATTCCTTTTCACATGCCTACAGGGAAACTGTTTAGCAGTTGCATAATTGTATATCAGCACTTGAGCAGAAAATGCTTGTATCAGCACTTTGAGCAGAAAATGACTAAGAAACCATCAACCCAATCAGAGGAAGTTATCAGTTGTAAGCATCAAAATGCTCTCATTTTTTCCTGGAAACTAAAGGTTCAAAAGGAAAAGCAAACTAGATCAAATCCAAAAATGAAAGCTACTCCCTGAGGAAAGATTGCTATATTATGAAACTAGCATCCATAACCTTCTATTCTCAAATGTTTCAACACGCCAATTCTGATCTGTTTTAATTTTGTTGCATCAAGTAATAATTGGACTAGAAACAAGAGTTATTCAGCTCAGTATACATCTTGATACACCACTATCAAGTCAGAAATGTAGCTTTAGGCACCAGAATAAAACAATAATGCATTTGGGGTCAGCCTAATTCCTTCTCAAAGATAATGCATTTGGGGTCAGTCATTAAATAAGCAAACTTTTGCTCGCACGCAACACAGATTCAATTATTTATTTGTCATCTACGCAGGCTACAAACTTGAAATAAAATATCTAGTGAAAAGAGCAAAGAACCACAGATGATAGCCTTACCTGTCATGTCTTTCCGGAACACAGACAGGGAGCAACCAGGATTTGACTGTGTCTCAGGAGAAACACATTTTCCAATTTGTTTACTGCACTAAACAGTTTTGATGTTCCCCACAATAAGATCAGCTGAAAACTCACACAGGAAACATGGAAGGAAACAAAGGCAAGGTAATATGGTGCAACTTACAGCAAGACTTCAAGTTCTTCTGCAGCACTTTCTAAGATCAGCAGATTTAAACGATACCAGCTGTCCAAAAAATATAACCCGCACCCAACCTTCTCGGCTCATTTAGTAAAGAGAGCAAAAGCCGATTAGATGTTGAAGACTGTAGGCGTGCGGACATAAGTGATTAACTCCATGTTATATATTCCTTTCTTTTACCACAAAATTGCAATTCTATAGCAATCTCTTTTCTTTTTCTCCTCACTTTTTTTTCTTTTTTTCTTTTTTTCTTTTTTGGCAGAACTCCTTAGTAATCTTCTAAGTACATAATATAAATTTGTGAGACAGAATCAGTCGCTTATTTTCACCAGATAAAAAACTTAAAAGAGAAGGAGAAAAAAGAATTAATGACGCATAATATAGTAAGTCCACTAAATTCCTCCACCAAAATTGTGCCTTGTGTTCAATTATAAAAAAATGAAGTTGTATACGGCAACCCAAGGATCCAAGTACTCTAATAAAGGATGAATCATTGGGACTACATTGGAACTCGTTTCTCCTTAGATATGTTACCTAATGCTCTCAATATTCATACTCCTATGTTTGACTATTCCCAACAGAAAGAACCTAATATTCAAAACTAGATCTTAAGAGAATTCCGAGTCTTATCCTTGAAGATTGAAACTTTATACACCTCGTCCCCAACCTGTAAATTTTAAGGTTGAGCATGCTATGCCCTTATCATATACCAAAAAGTTGAATTCTCAAAAATTCATGAAATAGCAAATCAATCCCACTTTGTACACATGTACAGGAATATAACACACTTAACAGCATGCCTCTTCACCAAATTGCACTGCAGGTCCTCAGTACCTTCTCATATCCAAGAGCCTGCTTGTGAATGGAGAAAACAAGCAAAACCACATAATATACAGGGTTGATTTAGCCTCTACTGCCACCAAAACCATTATGGTTAATTGCCTCAATAGCTTGCCGCACCAAACGTATTAGCTCCTCTACATCCTGGAAACTGAAGTCAATAACCCGTTTAACGGAAATGACAGCGTCTTTATTCTCTGCCTCTCCAAGATTTGCAGTGGCAGCTGCAAAAGCATTCTGTGCTTTTTTAGAAGCCTCCATTGCAGAATTTACATCCTTTGTCTGCAAAATTGTACATCTTTTTAATTGCTTACCCTACAGAAATGGGCCAGCTAACACAGAAATAACACAAGAATTTAAACTATATGAAACTGATGGAACCTAAGCGCATCATTTCTTCCACCCGCCCCCCTCCCCTCCCCCCCCAAAAGAAAAAATAATAAGGAAGTAAAGTTCATTTTCATAGTTTCCTCCAAAAACGAAGGAAGAAATCCCTCGACTCCTCCAGTATCCTGTAGTCATTTGACGTATAATAAAGGGAATAAAAACGCTGTAAATATCCAACAAAAGTGTGAACTAGTCCCAATATGCCTGAATCATAAACGAGTCAACAACTTACAAAGTCAAGCAGACGAACGAAACTAGGACGATTTCGAGGAGCAATAACATGATTTCCAGCATGAGAACCACTGCCTCTTGATAAAGCAGTCTTCTCTGCCACTGTCTGATTGTTTGTGTTATCAACATCAGATGCTGAAGATGAAGGAGATTCACCTGAATAAAAGCATGTGCTAAATATGATGCAACTACATAATATCGAGATTATCTGAACCAGAATCACATTACAAACAACATAGGCAAAAACATATCCAAATTCAAGTGGGAAATTCACGCAAATGAAATTCACCTGAATAACATGTATGCACTAAACATGATGCAACAACTACATATATCGAGAATTTATGGACCAGAATCACATTATAAGCACATAGATGCTAAAACAACAACAACAACAACAACAACAACAAACCCAGTGTAATCCCACAAGTGGGGAGATGCTAAAACATTTCTCGCAAGTGGGAAATTCATGTGAAGCTATGGTCTTCCATTAAAACAAAGCTAGACCACTATAAACCATGATGGCAAGATTCATAGATATGTCAATCGATATTCTATTCATACAATTATAACATTGTTAGATTTTAATTTTCCCGTCAAATTTTTTTCAGCTCCCAGGGCATTTTCTCCTATCTCTTTTTTTTTTGTTTTAATTTTCCTGCTGCGTCTAAGTTGTGTCTAAGCATTCGTTGCATATCAGTTCTTTAATCACAATAAAGCCCACTGGCAAGCACGGACAAACTCATAACTGAAATTGGGTAAAACCCAGCCGCTCATGCTTGACGACTTTATTGTAGACTGAGTTATATCAATCAAAATTAAAGATGAAATTTCTTCTTAAAGTTTCAAAGATTCATTCCTCACTTCCCTCCCAACACCTCTGAGATGTCTCACTCACACATTTATGCACAGTGCAGCTGCATGAATCAAGACTGTTTTTTTTAACCGAGAAATCTACTATTTCCAGCTTCAAAACTTGGTGATGATGGGGCCTGCCTCTCTATCTTTCTGCACATAAATATCAAACTTGGTCACCAACTATGATAACTCATGAGGTGTGTCTACCACACCTTTCGAGATGTACTACCTCTGCTGCTAAACCAAAGCTGGGGGAATGTTTGAGTCAAGACTGTTATATTTAGGATGTCTTATTTTCCCCACTTTGGGATTTTTTTAATATTTTTTTATTTTTATTTTTAGAAAGGTAACAGTCCACTTTAGAATTGTTTATCGCTGAAAAAAATTGGTTTTTGGTTCGGATAACTCTTGTGGCCAAAGTTGATGCAAAATGCACATCTATTTTATTTCTCGGGGTGGGTTATCTTTTTAACCACATCTCAGTTAAGCAAAATCCTTTTCAACTTAGAATCACGCTCCGTCTATGCTTAATGGTGTCTCTTTGAATGTGGATATAAAACAACAAAAGGAAAGAGAAAGAAAACTACCAAGAGTAGTATCATGTTCCTGAGGTTTCGTTATACGGTTATGCTAACAACACACAGCTGGAATGTTTCATGGCATTAAGACAAGAAACTCTTACGTCCAGTACTTAATGACAAAAAGACAGACCTTGAGGAGGAACTTGCAAACTTGCTTGCAGATCATGCCAAATTCTACTCGAACTCATATTTTTGCAGAATACCACCCTCATGTACGCAACCTCCATACACTTATAGGCCAAAGCAGCAGTGGCAACTTCATCACGTTTCTCATATTCATGTGCACAAGTTCTGCAACATTATAAATATCCATTACAAAGCAGATAAAAGAGCAGTCATCGAACAAGAAGTTATGAGATAGTTGTAACTAACATCAGACTTGCTTAACCTGCATGGAAAAGTTTACACAGAATATTCAACTTTGTCTGCACTAAACCAGGTTCTATGCAGAAATGAGTCATACCAAACTCTAAACTAGCGGATATCAGCAGCCTTTAAAGGAAAAGAATTAATTAAATAAACAATAGTTTCACTTTACAAATTATTTAACAGTAATTTCTGCTGAGCAACAACTTGGCAAGGCAGAGGTTCTTTATAAAACGACACGGCCTTGAGCAAAACAGTAAACCAAAAGACAAACCTATCAGTTACAGTTTTGAGGAGCTGCATGTTCGGAAATTTTCCCCATAGAGAAAAGGTTAAATAAGTGCTTACAAAATGGTATATCTATCGGTATTGTAAAGTTTGAAGTTACACATACTCGCAAAGTTTGGCTGTGTTACTATAGATTTGTATTTGATTCATCTCCCCGTGTTTGCTACTTTCCCCATTTGAGCTTTCTAAAAGTGAAGCACCCTGAAGAAACTTCAATGCCGCTTGAAAATAAGCTTGATTATATTCAGCATGAAATCCAGAGTTCTGCAAATAGCTTGAATAATTAGGAAAACTAATACATGCACTGCACAAGGAGAAGGGATCATGATTTCTTCAGCAGAAACTCAACTAGATAAAGCAGAGGCAGAGAAAAAATTAACTTTGGGAAATAGACCAGTAACAAGTTCTAATTGAGATAACAATATAAGATGAAGAGAGATATTAGCATAACCTTAAGACGATCAGCACAATCTCTAAGGTTTTCAGCTTCTTTCAGGACAGCAGAAGCAGTCTGACTTGAGGGCTCCCGTTTTGTAAGGGTGAGAGCACTGGATTCCAAATGCCCCATGCTGTTGTGACTCACAGTTTGACAAACACCAGTGCCAGGATCTTTTAGCGTAGTTGACACTCTGGCACATACATCTTTAGAACTTCCTTTCTGGGAACCTGAAGCAGGTTTGCTGGTAACAACTGACGTGCCTTGTTTATCTTCAGCATGTGCACCAACTTGAGACCTTAAGTCCCTGGATTCTGACTGAGCTGATCTACCATTTGTTGCATTTCGAGCATCAATTTCCTGATGAGGTTTTTGTTTCGTAAGAACTTTTCCTTCCATGTTACATACACTATTCAATTTTGTATTTGATCCAACACCATCATGCTTTAATCGGTGCTCTCTCTTGCTATCACTACAATGTGCGGGATCTTTCTTGCTAACAATCTGATTGTTTTTGAAAGATTTAGTACTGGATTCGAGATAATTGTGTTCAACCTTTGAATTCAGGACTTCCTGGTTGCCCAGTAGATCAGAGATATTCCCTTCTATCCTTTGAGTATTAAAACCAGCATTCACATCTTTTTCCTTAAATTGCAATGGAGAATCTTTGGCAGATTTATGTTCATTAAGCATAGAAATGTGTTTCTTGCTCACTCTACCCTTGCCATCGAAGCTGTATGCAGCATGCTTCTCAGTCATGTAGGGGCTACGTTCCTCCAGAACATCAGCATGACTATTGTCCATATGGCTATTTCCAAACTCAGATGAATGTCTAACACGAGATTCAATTTTTTCCCTGGGACCGGTACCCCGAGAATCTAGCAACGAATTTTCACAAGCCTCCGGATGAGGAACACCAGATTTTTTCCCCTTTATTGAGGTCCTAGATTTATCACTCTCAAAATCGCCATCCCTATCCAAATATTTTCTTGGACTTCCAACTGTTGGGTAATTATCTAATTTAGCATCATCTTTCCCTGAACCCTCCGTTCTTGCAGGTGAAGCCTTACTAGTGATGAACATCCTCATGGGGGATGAGGAAACGGACCCTACTGGTGAACCTTTCACTTGGTGTTTCGCTCTACTTTTCCGGGAGTCGGAAACTTTTGAAGAGCTTGAAGTGGCAGCTGTTGATAACTGTTCAGATCCCAAATCCTTTTTCAATGAATCAATATCTTCCATCGTCAATCGAGACTGAACCTTCACTCTATACTTCTTTGTCTGATGCTCTCTCTCTACGCTCCTATCTATAGCAGAATCCCTGGTTCCTGGTAGAACAATTCTGGTAACTGTACCTCTCGTTCTTGATTTTTCTTTACCCTTGCTAGCACTGGACTCCTTATTTTCAGTCTGAAACACCTTGGATTTCTTCTGTCTTCTGACTCCACTCTCACCGCTAACCGCCCTCACAAAAGCATTGGCATCACTGTCACCCAAATGATTACCATTACTTTGCGAAGTCATCAGATAGTCTTCATCCCTCAATTTTCTTTTCTTTACATAAATTTCCCTTCCATTATGAGTTTCTACATTAATTGAGTCATTATCCCTTGAATCCTGGACTCGGTTGCCATGCTTCTTTTCCAAAATTTGTAACCTTTCTGCCAGCCCAGGCTTTGTCTCCTTCAAATTACCACGTTCATGGTAGTCCTGGATACCTGTCCTTACTTCCCTAATTGCCACAAAAGCTTGGTCACTTTTTATTTTTATCTTTTTCAGATCCCTGTGATCGGACTCCCTTTTGAATTTCTTTTTTGGCTTTTCATCACCTACAAATATGTTATAATAGGAAGAAAGTTAAATATCTATATACAGGTATGACAGGAAGGAAGAAATGCCAGCCTGAAGATGAATACTATACCATTAGCCATGTGCTCCTTCCGTTTACTCAGATTTTTGCCAAGGACATCAGACGACTTAACTGGAATCTGCACAATGGATTTGCTAATTATATTCGATTCACCAACGTGTTGGTTCACATTCTTCAAACTTCTGCATTTGGCCTGCTCATGTTGCATGTTCAAGTTTGTGGTAACTGGACCATGATTGCTACTTGTGTTTGGTGTTTCTCTTAATTTGTGTTTCTTCTTTCCTCCATTAGCCACATAATCGAAACCCACATTCTGACTGCTGCCACCGAGCCCATGCATATCAGCTGAAATTACTCCAGCCGTATCTCTACCAGCATGATTTTGAAGGCTATTTAAGTTCTCAGGAAGAGGCATTTGGTACAACGCATGGAGAGCTCTTGTTGTCTCTTCCTCGCTAATGTCACAATGGTTCATTCCAGGCCTACAGAAATTAATTTTGATTTTGTTATCAACAAAATATAGCACTGCAGAAACTATCTACAGAGATGGATAACCAGGCAGAGTATCGGAGCATGTGCAAACCGATATAAGAGAGCTAAGACTTTGTATAAGCCACAAAAAGAGAGTTACGATTTTAAAACTGCAGAAAACTTACAGCCAGTTCAACATGCTGCACATCCACCTGTCAGGCAGGTGCTCGGGTTTTGTACCATATGGCAAAAGGCGCCACTTCTGACATTTATCACAGGCGACCCAATCTTCTTCTATAACGACAGGAGCAACTGGTGGCTCAGTCCCAGAAGTCAGTTCCTTAGCACCCATGGCTGAAGGATCCTTCATAGGAGTCGCAGATGCCACATGACTATCAACTTTATTGCTTGGAACGTGTCTTGATTTAGCAGAAGATGAATGCTGTTTTATGCGTGCCTCCAGTTTAGATTTCTTCAACTTATCACCAGGAGGTCTCTCCAGAGAATCCAGTTGATTCGTGGTTTTCTCCAGCTGTGCGTCAAATAAATGAGCCATCCGGACATCCTTCTTAGAACTCTTCTTGTTCTTGAGAGTAGCAGAAACCCCTCTTACCTCTGCCACATCTGCAGCTGGCTTCAGACCAAGTTGACGTTCTGTTAATTTCTTTTTGCCTTCAGATGATTGTTTCTCTGCGCGAGGCATCCTTGATTGGTCAGGTTTATGGCTTGCAGCTTTCATAACAGCTTTCTTTCTCAGAGATACAGCCCCACTAGAGTCCCTCTCACTCTCGGAAATATCAGAATCAGCTCCAAATGAAGGAACGGATCTGCCGCATTTGCTCCTGCCACCTTCCTTGCTATCAAAAGAAGCATTTTTCTGAAAGCGTTTTAGCTGGAGTTCCACTGAATTACTTCTTACTTCCCGGTGATCATATTTGTCACCGACTACGTCAGATGAAGATTCAAACGAGTCATCCTTATCCAAGTCACTACCAAACAATTGATCTTTAAGTCTATTGATCTCCCTTTTCTTCATCGGAATTTCCTTCACCGAGTCATGTAGAGCTCCAGGTGCCCTACCAGCACCTTTCACTGATTCATGAGTATCACATACTAGCTCAGGCACGACTCCCTGATTCAAGTCATTTGAAAGGCAATGCGTGTTTTCCAGGCTCTCAATGCCCAAGTTTTTCTCAAAAAAGGAGATCGTGTCATTTCTGACCCCTGAATTCTGTTCCTCGGCATATTCACTCTTACCAACTAATTTAGTTTTCTTCCCTATCAAGACATCCCCATCCTCTATCCTGGAAGTTGAACTATTGCCAGACATGACAGATTGAGGTTTGGTATCCTTTGCAGCAGCCACAGGCTCATTCCCCGTGAAAAGTTTATCATTTCTTGACAAAGTCAATAACTTCTCATGGAGAGGTGAAAGCAGCAGGCCTCCAGCAACTGGGAAAGAAGTCATAGTCTGTTCCAACGGACAGGAATAAATAAAGGGAAAGAAGCGAAAAATTAACAAAGCACCATATACTATTCTCTTTTTGGCTGTGTGGTAAAAGGGAATTTTTAAGTAATAGAAAACTGGCTTACCTGAAGGATGCTGGCTGGAGAATCACAGGGAATTCCTTCAAACTTGGACAACATCTCACCACTTTCAGTAGGACTATTTTCCATTGACGAAGAGGGAGAAATAAGCCCAAGACTAGTGTGTAAAGCAGTACTCTTCTGGGCTGTCTTATCAGAACCAACTCTAATCCGAAGTTTGAATTTTCTCTGATCAGTTGGTTTAAGTGACTTATTCATAGAAACTTCATGTTTTACAGGGAACTTATTAGATTCTTGAGCAGAAAAGCATGGTCTGGCGGAATCATACCCACAAGGAACCCTTGAATCATGCAAGGTATGACCACTGCGAGAACCAGCTGTACTATTCCTCTGAGTTGAGGGAGGATCAGACACAGCTGAAGAGTTCTGAGGAGGCCCCTGGACAGAAATGCAATCACCACACAATTTAAACCAAATATTCCCAGGTTGATAAAAGGTAAACAATATGGCATTCAACTAAAACAAAAGATAAACTTTTGACAGACCTCGGAAACAAAATGGTTCGGCGATCGTGGTGTCCCTTGATTTTGAGATCTCTGTGGAGATCTTGGCTGAGATAGAATTGAAGGGGAGCGCTGATAAGTCGGTAAGAACGAACCATACCCGCCAAATTTTGCCCCTGCCAAAAGTAAAAGAAATTTAATCAGCCCATCTACATGGAGAAAGAGATACACAACTGTTGTCTATGATCAATGGGACTGATTAACAGCCAACTTACCCAAATTCTCAGCAGAAACACCTCCTTCAAAATCTTTCTGAAAATGACCCAAAACACTTTGAAGTTTCTCATCCTTTGACACAGAAAACCATCAGTTATATTGTCATTGTTTTATAAAATCAATGGGAATAACCATTCATAATGTAGCATACACGTTAACCACAGTATTGCAGAAAGTGGGGAAAGGCAGTCTTAAAGAGAATCTCTTTTTCTCTTACTTTTCTTATTGTTACCCTTCACTATTAGCAGAAATGATCCCAAATTTCACCAGAGTAACTTGAAAGCAAGATTTCTAGCACAATGTCCCAGTAGTATTCATTTTTTCCAGTTCAGTTCCCAAACGCAAAAAGTTCTCTCTTTTTTGTCCTACCATAATTATTTTCCTGATTTCAGTACATTCTTTACAGAATCACAAAACCATCTATAATGAATTTTGAATTAGTAAAGCCTAATCTTTTACCCAGAACATTGATAATCAACCAAGAACTTAACTACCAAAAACAAACTGCAACTATATTAAGCATTTCATGAACTGATTCTCAAAACTCAAAGTTCTTCTCTTTCACTTTAATTCATCATAAAGAACACATAATCAAGAATGTTTAGATTTTGAAAATTGAGTTCAACATATAGCAGAGAAAAAAAAGAACTCTTACAATGTAAGAGAGGGCTATGTCCGGGTCAATGCTTGAATTATCATCATCATCCTTGTTGTAATAACATGCTTCCCCTTCCTCAAGCTCATGTTCCTCCATCATTTGAGCCCTATTACTATTTCCCCAACTCATAAATAAAACCTAACCTCAAATTTCCCAAACTTTTAACCCCAAAACCCTAACCCTAGCCCTAATTTGCCACCTATCCTAAAATCCAACATATCACTCACAATTCAAAAATCCAACTTCGACCCATTAAAATACTCACAAAACCCACAAAAACCCAGAAAGGAATTGCACTGTAACCTCTCCAACCTTCAAAATCAAAAACTACCATTGAACCTTCCTGATCATCTATGTATCTCACCTGTATATTTCAAGTAATTTTATCAAAAAATTCAACCAGCAATATACTTTAAAATTAATTTTAAATAAACCCCAAAAGATGAGTGTTGAAGAATCAATGTGTTGAAAAACCCAGCGATCGAATGGATTTTCGAATATGATGTTCCGTTCTTCTGTTGTTGATGTGTATAACCAGAGGGGCATACACAAAGAAAGAAAGAAAGGTTTTTTTCTTTTTTCTTTTTTCTTTTATTTTAGTTTCTTTTTAGGTCCCTTTTCTTTAATTCATCCGTCTTAATTGCACTATTTTTCTAATTTTGGTATTATTTTTACTCCTAGTTATTTTCTGACCAAGTAGTGAAATTTCATAAATTATAATTATAAATTATAAATTATAAAAATGTGGGGGAAAGAAACTGCAGTGGCGCGTTGAAATGAACTATGTGAGTGCAAAATCCAGCAAGGAGCCAATGTGTCTAGAATCTACTACTATCATTAAACAACAACAACAACAACAACAATCCATAATATACAACGACAATCCGTAATCGAACAAAAGACTCTCGGCTCAGGAAGACGAACAAAATACCCTTCCGAAAGACCCTCTACTTAAGAAGACGAACAAAAAAATAGGAATTTTAGCCCCCAAAAAATATATGTTTTGCTAGCTTACAACTTGTTTGGACGGTTGTTACATATTGTATTATATCGTATTGTTACTTTAAATATAATATTTATTTTGATTGTTATTTAAATTTATCGTAGCGTATCATTAAATTTGTCATTGCTTTGTCTTTTTCTCCCGTATCGTTAAATTCGTCATTGCTTTGTCTTTTTCTCTTATATTGCCCTTCATTATTATTAAA
Source organism: Nicotiana otophora (assembly GCA_000715115.1). NCBI lineage: Eukaryota > Viridiplantae > Streptophyta > Magnoliopsida > Solanales > Solanaceae > Nicotiana > Nicotiana otophora. The sequence continues at coordinate 42,588 of AWOL01S0018066.1, forward strand.
TTAACCTATTTTTTTCTTTGCACTACCTTTTTATATAATAATTCTACATCATATAATATTTTTTCTTTGTAATATTATAAGTTTATTCTTCATATTGTTGATGCGTGATATCATAAATCAATGGCAAACGATATAATCTATCCAAACATTGCATTCATCAAACGATACAATACAATATTATACAATATGATACAATACGTAACAACCATCCAAACAAGTTGTTAATGACATGAATTTAATTTATTCACAATAAAGGAGACCATTTCAATGGGAAAATATGTTTTATTATAAATATTATTTATTTTTAAAACAAAAAAAATCGAGTTTTTTTGTTCTATTAGACCAAACTTAAAAGGACCTTACTTCTACATCAGTGTAGATTTGAAGTGACAAATTTAGCTCATGAATATAACTGGCGCAATTTGTTCAAATATAGAGAGTTGTATAGAACATATATTCATTTACGGTTTAATTTGAATACAACTCAATGTTATTCATTTGGATCAATTTGGACTGCCAGTATTTTTAAATTGACTCATAAGAAAATGTGTCATGACATGAAAACTAAAATTTTAGGATATGACTTATAAAATATAGTCATGATAAAGGAAAATTTGATTTTATTAATTTTTCTTCGTATATTAAATTATAAATAAAAAATATAATAACAACAACAACAAATTCAGTGTAATCCCACAGGTGGAGTCTGAGAAAAGTAATATGTACGCATATATTACCCCTACCTTGTGAAAGTAGAGAGGTTGTTTCCGATAGACACTCGGCGCAAAGAACAATGAAAAAAAGTAACAAACAGTGACAAGTGAGGCTTGCTCAGTTAGTAAAAGCACTTCCACCCACGACCGGTAGGTCCTGGGTTCTATTCACGCTGGAGGGGAAGTGTGAAAATACTATAGATCCTCCTAATTTGGAAGGGGTTTTAAAAAGAAAAGAAAAAAATAACAAACAGTAGCAACAACAACGCAATAGGAACAAATGGCACAACATGTAGTAATAAAGAACTAAGAATAACAAAAATACAAAAATAGTACCAGTGCTACTAGTAAGACTAATAGCATGTTTGGCTAAGCTGGATTTTTAATCAGCTTATTTTGAGAAGTGTTTTTTTCAAAAGTGCTTTTGGAAAAAGTACTTTTGGAGAGAAGGAGTTTGTGTTTGGCTAATCACGCTGAAAAGCACTTTTGAGCAATAATTTGTGTTTAGCCAAGCTTTTCAGAAAGTGCTTTTAAGTATCAAATTACGAATAAGGAAATGAATAGATTTACTTAATAGTTAATATTATAAGTAAATAAATAATCTTAAAAATTTGTTATTACAGGCAATAATTAATTTTTTTTTATTTTATTTAAGTAAAATATGAAAATAAAATTTAAAAGTACTTAATTCTTTTAATACAAGTTAAATATATTAAAAATTATTCAGCCCTAAAGTCACTATATATTAGAAAGCTATCCTAAAAAGAATAAGAAATATGTATACATTAATATCCTAAGTATTAGGTTTAACGGCTATTTTGGTATATACTATATTTTGTTAAGAGTATTTTTGGTAAGAAAAAAAATCAAAACTGCTTCTGCTTTTGGAAAGAAGCTATTTTTTTCTACTTCTCAGAAATTGCTTCTCCTTCTTCTCAAAAGCACTTTTTTCCTCAAAAAAGCTTGGCCAAACAACTCAAGTTAGGGGGAAAAAAGTGCTTTTGAGGAAAAAAAAAAAAACACTTTTGGTCTCTTGAGAAGCTTGGCCAAACAGACTATAAGAGACACTAACGGCTACATGTCAACCTTTCACTCTAATTCTCGATCTCCTCCCTTTTCTATTGATGGTCATGTCCTTGGTAAGTTGGAGCAATAACATGTCATGCCTGATCACCTCATCCCAATACTTTTTTGGCCTACCCCTACCCTTCCTTAAACCCGTTATGGTCAACCTCCCACACTTCCTGACTGGGGCATTTATGTTTCTTATTTGCACGAGTCCGAACTATTTTAGCCTCGATTCCCACAATTTGTCCTCCACCAAGGCAACACCCACCTTGTCCCTAATAACTTCGTTCCTAATCTTGTCTTTCCTAGTACGCCCAAACATCCAGCTCGATATCTTCATTACAACTACCTTCATCTTCTGGACGTGGGGCTTCTTGACGGGCCAAACAAATGGAAAAATGATTTAGAGTTTAGCGCATTTGCTATGAATATTTTTTAACCTAAATCGGTCTACTATCTTATTTTAATCCAACCAAACCTTCATATTTATCATGGATTTTTACCTTCCTATACTACATATGTAACTTTATTACCCTCTCTAATTAAGTTTTAACTTAATTACATATGCATATATAATTTATCAGTTATATACAATTAATATTAAAGAGTATCCCTTTATACTAAGAATTGATTATGGATTTATTTATTTTCCTGCTCCCTCTCTCTCTCCCCCCCTCTCTCTCTTTCTTTCTCTCTCTCTCTCTTTCCATCCTTCTCTATACTTTCTCCAATTTTCTTCCTTCGTTTTTCTCTGCTTTTTGTCCTCTCCTTTTTTCATCAATTTCCTATCATGTTGCACGATTGGTGTTCGAATTGAAATTGTCAATCAATAAATTTTGAAGGTATTTGATTCTCTATCATTGACAGCCACTAAAATGCTTCAAAGCATTGAATTCGAATTTGGATTTTCAAAAACTATTGTTTGGTTGGATTGGGTGTTTGTTGCAAACAATTGAGAATATTCTTTGGAGTTTATATCTCAATTTTGAGGGTGTTTGGTGAAGATTAGACTTGATTTTGGCTGAATTTCTGATTGAAATGCGGAGAAGAAGAAGAACACATGACATACAATATACTTACGAAATTGTATTAAAGTTGTTTGTAAATTATATTTAAGTTGTATTCTATTGTAATTATATATATTTTTTATTTGAATGTTGTATGAAAGTTGAAAATAGTTGTATAGTATCTGAATCGTTGTATGAAATTTGTATTTTCTTTATAAATACTATCTTTTTACATAAAGTTGTTGATATGTATCAAATTATTTTAAGAGAGAGTTTTGACTGGAATTTTAGAGAGTAAGAAGAACACACCACTTACAAAATATATACAAATCATAAAGGCCCAAAAATAAAAAATGAGATGAAACCCTTGTTTATATGGTACCGCATCTGATCTCCCAATGTGCTGACCGCATATCCCACGTTCTGCGATCGCAATCCAAATTGTGCGGATGCACTTCAGCAACTCTGCACTACCAGGTTTCAGTAAATTGATCATAACTTTCTCTACAAATATTCAAATAATTAATGGTTATACTTTTCTGGAAACTAGACTCAGAGGGCTACAACTTTTATTTTTGAATCATCTCCAAATCCCTTGTAAATTAAAAGATATAAGCTTTCAAAGTTGGACCATCGAACCTGCAGAATCTCCTTTTTGCGGCCGCACATCCGCACTCCAAAATGTGCCCTCCGCACTTCAGCTGTTCCAGAACATCATTAGAGTGTCGAAATGACCAAACCCGTTCAAAACTCACCCCGAAACTCACCCAAGCTACTCGGGACCCCATTCAAATATACCAACCAGACCCGTAACATAACGCGGACCTACTTGAGGTCTCAAATCACGTCAAACAACGTCGAAACTACAATTCACACCTCGATTAGGACTTATGAGTTTATGAAATTTTCAATTTTATAACTCACGCCGAAACATGTCAATTCAATCCGGAATAATCTCAAATTTTGCAGGTAAGTCCCAAATGACATAACAGAGCTATTCCAACTCTCGGAATCTCAATCTGAGTCTGATATCGATAAAGTCAAATTCACGGTCAAACTTTAGAAATCTTTAGCCTTTAGATTTCTAGTTTCCGTTAAATGGCGATAAGCTAGGGACCTCCGAATTCGATTACGGGCATACGACCAAGTTCCAAATTACGATACGGACCTACCGAAACTGTCAAAATATTGATCCGGATCCGTTTGCTCAAAATGTTGACCGAAGTAAACTCAGTTGAGTTTTAAAGCTCTACTTCACATTTTAATCAATTTTTCACATAAAAACTTTCCGGAAAGATTTATGGACCGCGCACTCAAGTAGAGGAATACTGAAAGGTGCTATTTGAGGTTTTAGAACTCAGAAATAACCATTAAAGTTTAAGATGACCTATCGGGTCATCACATTCTCCACCTCAAAAACAAACGTTCATCCCAAAATGGAATTAGAAAAGTACCTGGGCTGGTGAAAAGGTGTGGATATCTACTCCGCATGTCCGACTCGGACTCCCAGGTAGCTGCCTCAATCGACTTACCTCTGCATTACACCCGAACTGAAGGATAACTCTTAGACCTCAATTGTCGGACTTGCGAGGCTAGAATAGCTACCGGCTCATCCTCATAAGTCAAATCCTTGTCCAATTGGACTGAGCTGAAATCTAATACATGGGACGAATCACTATGGTATTTCCGAAGCATGGATATATGGAACACCGGATGAACTACTGATAAACTAGGTGGTAGTGCAAGCATGTAGGCTACTTAACCCACCCTTTCAAGAATTTCAAAGGGTCTAATATACCTAGGGCTCAACTTCCCCTTCTTTTCGAATCTCATTACACCTTTTATTGGTGAAACCCGAAGCAATACTCTTTCTCTTGCCATGAATACAACATCACGAACTTTACAATTGGCATAACTCTTTTGCCTAGACTGAGCTGTGCGAAGTTGATCCTGAATAACCTTGACCTTATCCAAGGCATCCTGTACCAAATCAGTACCCAACAACCGAGCCTCTCCCGGTTCAAACCAGCCAACTAGAGAACGACATTGTCTCTCGTATAATGCTTCATATGGAGCCATCTGAATGCTCAACTGGTAGCTGTTATTATATGCAAACTCCGCAAGTGGCAAGAACTGATCTCAAGAACCTCCAAAGTCTATAACACAAGCGCGAAGCATATCTTCCAATATCTGAATAGTACGCTCTGATTGTCTGTTTGTGGATGAAATGTTGTACTCAACTCAACCCACATGCCTAAATCACATTGTACAACCCTCTAGAAGTGCGATGTGAACTGCGTACCTCGATCAGAAATGATAGACACGGGTACACCGTGAAGGCAGACAATCTCGCAAATGTAAATCTCAGCTAACCACTCTGAAGAATAATTAACTGCTACTGGAATGAAATGTGCTGACTTGGTCACCTTGTCCACAATGACCCATAATGCGTCAAACTTTCTCTGAGTCCGTGGGAGTCCAACAACAAAATCCATAGTTATACACTTCCACTTCCACTCAGGAATTTCTAACTTCTGAAGCAAACCACAAGGTCTCTGATGCTCGTACTTGACTTGCTGACAATTTAAACACCGAGCTACATATGCAACTATATCCTTTTTCATTCTCATCCACCAATAATGTTGCCGCAAATCTTGATACATTTTGGCGGCACCTGGATGAATAGAATACCTGGAACGGTGGGCTTCTTCAAGAATTAATTCATGAAGCCCATCCACATCAGGCACACAAATATGACCCTACATCCGCAGAACTCCATCTTCCCCCACAACAACTTGCTTGGCACCGCTGTGCCGAACCGTGTCTTTAAGGACAAGCAAATGAGGATCATCATATTGTCGCTCTCTGATGCGCTCATATAAAGAAAACTGAGCGACTGTGCAAGCTAGAACCCGACTGTGCTCTGAAACATCTAACCTCACGAACTGATTGGCCAAAGTCTGAACATTTGCATCTAACGGCATCTCACCAACCAGAATATATGTAAGGCTGCCCATACTCACAACCTTTCTACTCAAAGCATCGGCCACCACATTAGCCTTTCCGGGGTGATACAAAATGGTCATATCATAATCTTTTAACAACTCCAACCATTTTCTCTGCCTCAAATTGAGATCTTTTTATTTGAATAGATACTGTAAGCTAAGATGATCAGTAAATACTTCACACAAGACACCGTAAAGGTAATACCTCTAAATATTCAGCGCATGAACAATGGCTGCCAATTCTAAGTCATGAACATGATAATTCTTCTCGTGAACTTTCAATTGTCGTGATGCGTATGCAATCACCCTGCCATCTTGCATTAACACTGCACCAAGCCCATTGCGAGATGCATCACAATATACCGTATAAAATTCTGAACCTGTGGGCAATACCAATACTGGCATCGTAGTCAAAACAGTCTTGAGCTTCTGAAAGCTCAACTCACACTCGTCTAACCATCTGAATTGTAATGACCCAACCGGTCATTTTGACTTTTAGAAATCCGTTCCCTTAAATAAAACTCCTCGTATGTGCTTTTAGTTGGTTCGGGATTGTTCGTGTTGAAATCGGAACACTTAATTCTTTAATTTGGATTTAAAAGGCCAAGTTTGACTTCAGTCAATATTTTGAGAAAACGACCCCAGAATCGGGATTTGACGGTTCCAATAGGTTTGTATGATGGACAAGAGTGGGTTGCTCTAGTGGTAAGCACCCTCCACTTCTAACCAAGAGGTTGTGAGTTCGAGTCACCCCAACATCAAGGTGGGGAGTTCTTGGAGGGAGGAAGCCGAGGGTCTATCAGAAACAGCCTCTCTACCCTAGGGTAGGGGTAAGGTCTGCGTACACACTACCCTCCCCAGACTCCACTAGTGGGATTATACTGGATTGTTGTTATTGTTGTAATAGGTTTGTATGATGATTTTGGACTTGGATGTATGTTCGAATCGGGTTTTGGATAACCCGGGAGCATTTCGCCGCTTAATAGTGAAAATTTAATATTTGAAGGTTTAATGTTCTTTAAATTTGGTTTGGAGTAAGTTTTGGAGTAATTGAAGTTCGTTTGGAATTTTGAGCCTGAGAATAGCTCTGTATGGTAATTTAAGACTTGCACGCAAAATTTGGTGTCATTCCGAGTAGTATAAGTATATTTCGGCGCGTTAGGAGTAAGTTTGAAGAATTTGAAATTTCTAAGTTGAATCAATTTGGTTTGGGGTGTGATTCTTAGTTTGATGTTGTTTTATATGTTCTGAGAGTTCTGGCGAGTCCGTTTTATGATTTCAAACTTGTTGGTATATTCGGGCGGAGCCCCGGGGACCTCGGGGGTTAACCGGACGAGGCTCGGATCAATTTTGGAAGTTGGAGCAGCAGCTGAAGCTTCCAGCTTCTGCTGCAATCGCATCTGCGAGCGCGCAGGTGCGATGCTTTGGCGCAGAAGCGGACACGCAGGAGCGGTCCTCAGGCCGCAGATGCGAAGCTTGGCCACGCGGGGGAAACTCGCACCTGTGAGGCTTTTTCCGCAGGTGTGGCTAGCCCTCCACAGGTGCGAAATTACTGCTGGGCAGAACGTTTTAAATGGGCGAGGCTCAGCCATTTTAGTCCGTAATTCCTCTATTTTTGGGAGATTTTGGAGCTTTTGAGAGGAGATTTCAACTAGCAACTTGAAGGTAAGCTAATTCTACACACTTCGAGTTAAATACATAGATTATGGGTAGATTATAACCTGTAAATTGTGGAAATCAAGGGTTTAGGTGAAAAACCTATATTTGTATAAAAATGAGATTTTAACCACGAAAATGGTTATGCAATTGGATGGAAATTGTATATTTGAGTTTTTGAGATTATGAGTAACGTTTTTCTCTAAAAATTTTCGAAATCCGGGCACGTAGGCCCGGGGTAAATTTTAGGAATTTTACCGTTTTGGATAGGGTAATTTATTTAACAGTCTAATTTCGAATTATTGACCATGTATTAATTATTTTATATAACATTTGGATAGTTTCGGATTTTCCGGCACCGAATTGGGATTGTTACACGACATTGTGATCGGGAAGTGGACTTTGAGACAAGGTAAGTCTTTTGTCTAATCTTGTAAGAGGGAATTTACCCCTTAATTAATAATTATTGTTAATTGTGGGAGCTACGTATGCACGAGGTGACGAGAGTCCGTGCGTAGCTACTAGTTATGCTATATCCGGGTAGTTTTAGGACTCAAATCATGAATTACTTGTGATAATTACATCTTTTATTTAATTAAACTACTGGAATTATATTGTGAATTGTTAGAAGAAATAGTAAAAAACTAAAGTTTCATATACTTGATTTTTGTATAAATTATTTGACTGTTAATAGAAATTGTACATCCTGATATGTTAGCCATATAATAATGACTTCTCATTCTGGAGGTTCATAAGAAAATGTCCTCCTTTTTCGTGGAGCGGGCCGAACGCCTCGGCAGTATAGATGCATCTATGGATCGTGCCGCACATCTCTCGGCAGTGTACACAACACTCTAGATCGGGCCGTACGACCTAGACAGAAATCGTGCCTAATAATAGTAATTACATGATACCTTGATATTTTAATTGCAGCTTGTAAAGCTAATTGATAAATTGTAAATTGTAAATTATTAAAATTTAAGGAATTCATTATTTCTGCTTGTTAAGAAAATTATTGTTGTTCACCTAAAAATCTTGTTTAATTAAATATTTCTATTGTAATATTATTGACCCATAGTGAGTGTCAAAGTCGACCTCTCGTCACTACTTTTTCGTGATTAGACTTGATACTTACTGGGTACACATTATTTACGTACTCATGCTACGCTTGCTGCACTTTCTGTGCAGGACCTGAGGCAGGTGCGACAGGTGGTCCTACCGGAGCATACCCCAGATACCCTGAGACTTAGTGGTGAGCTGCTTCTTAAATCGTTCTGCAGCCCTTGAGTCTCTCTCTCTTGTATTTTGTATTCTGTCTATTTCATATTCGGACATTGATTAAAAGTTTGTATAATCTACTAGATGCTCATACACTTGTGACACCAGGTTTTGGCACACACTAGTAGAATTTTTGGATTTAATTATTTTTCTTGGTTTTTAATTTACCAGATCTTTTTATATTGTCTTAATTCTTGCAAGTAAGAAGAGTTTAATTACTCAGTTAATTTTTAAAGAATCGAATATATGTTTAAATCACTAGTTGGCTTGCTTAGCTGTGATGTTGGGCGCCATCATGACCTATAGGTGAATTTGGGTCGTGACAATATGGTATCAGAGCACTAGGTTCTTGTAGGTCTCACATGTTATGAGCATGCCTAACAGAGTCTTGCGGATCGGTATAGAGATGTCTGTACTTATCTTCGAGAGGCTATAGGGTATTAAGAAACTACCTTTCTTCATCTCCCATCGTGCAATTTATGTAGTACTAAATATCTTTCTCTTATTCTCTCACAGATGGTGAGAACGCGCTCTAATGAGGTTCCAGACCAGGGAAGAGTTACTCCCCCTGTTGTTAGAGGCCGAGGGAGGTCCAACCCGTGGTAGGGGACGAGGACATCCCAGAATTGTTCCAATTATGCCACCAGTGGATACAACAGAGGATCCTATTATTGAGGAACATGGCGAGGTGCCCGTAGTAGAGCCAGCTCCGGTGGATTTCACGTCTGCACCAGGATTCCAGGAGGTCATGGGCCGTATGCTGCGGTTCATGGACACTATTACCCAGGCCAATTTATTTACGGCAGACCCAACCACATCTCAGGTGGGCGAGGGAGCACAAACCCCTACCGCACAGGCTCATGGGAAGACAACTGCTATATACCAGACCCAGGGTACACTACCCGTGGGTGAAGCCCAGCCAGTGGCAGCAGCTACACCTGAGCCCAGACCAGCTGCGGCCGCCAAGCCGCAGAAGCTATTGGACAGATGGACTATACTACATCCTCCTATCTTTGGGGGTGAGCGACATGAGGATCCCCAGGACTTCATTGAGTGGTGTAGGGAAAGACTGCACAACATGAGTATATTGGAGTCTCACGGGGTAGACTTTGCTACTTTTCAGCTGGAGGGCAGAGCCCGTAGATGGTGGAAGTCTTATCTTCTTGGCAAACCAGCAGATTCTCCTCCCATGACTTGGGACAGGTTCACCCGTATTTTCCTGGACATGTATATTCTACCCTCCTAGAGGGAAGAGTTATGGTTTCAGTTTGAGCAGCTCCAGCAGGGTCAGATGTCAGTGACCGATTATGAGGCGAGGTTCTCTGAGTTATCTTGCCATGCACTTATGATACTCCCTATTGAGGCGGAGATAGTACAGAGGTTTGTTGCGGGTTTATATACTGACATTCATGCCACTATGGCCCGAGATGTTGAGATGAGGACTTCTTATGAGTTGGTTATGCAAATAGCCCGAAGAATTGAAGGTGTGCGTCAGCGTAGCCGAGAGCAGGTTATGAGGGATAAATGGTTTAAATATTCTGGAGAGTGCAGAGGTGCTCCATCTGGGGATAGAGGTCAGTTCGTGAGAGGGCAGTCCAGCAGGCCCCCATATCCGGCACCACCGCCTCCTTGTGGTGCCCCAGTGCGACCTTATTTCAGTGATATGCCAGAGAGTTCTTATCGTCCACCAACTATTCAGGGTTCTTCTAGTGGGTATTCAGGTCACCAGGGCCAGACTTCTAGTCAACAGCCCATCGCACCGAGAAGTTGTTACGAGTGCAGGGATTTCAGTCACATGTGGAGATTCTGCCCCAGGCTTCGGGGTAGACCAGTGCAGCAGGGTCAGTAGCTTATGATTACCGCACCAGTTGCTCTACCAGCCGTCCGACCACCCATAGGTGGAGGGCAGGTGGGTAGGGGTCGTCCTAGAGGTGGATGCCAGCTAGGTGGAGGCTAGCAGTTGGCTCTCTAGCTCGGTTCTATCCTTTTCCGTGCAGACCAGATGCAGATGCCTCAGATGCCGTGATTACATGTATTATTTTTGTTTATGGCAAAGATGCCTCCGTATTATTTGATTCAGGATCTACGTATTCATATGTGTCATCTCTATTTGCTCATTTCCTGGGTGTTTCTCGAGAGTCCTTGATCACTCCTGTTTATATGTCCACTTCTGTGGGCGATTCTATTATTGTGGGTCAGATCTATCGGTCATGTGTTGTTACATTCTGTAGTTATGAAACTAGGGCAGATTTTCTACTGCTTGATATGATTGACTTTGAGATCATCCTGGGCATGGACTGGCTATCCCCATATCATGTCGTCCTAAATTGCTATGTTAAGACTGTTACTTTGGCAATGCCGAATTTCCTAGGTTAGAGTGGAAGGGTTCGTCTGTCAGCGAATCTAATCAGGTTATTTCCTTTCTAAAAGCTCGACACTTGGTCGAGAAGGGTTGTTTGGCTTATCTAGCCTATGTTCGGGATACTACTGCAGAGACTCCGACTATTGATTCAGTGCCTGTAGTTCGGGAGCTCTCTGATGTATTTCCTTCAGATCTTCTAGGCATGCCACCGGATCATGATAGGAGCTGATAAGAGTGGTGGTGCACTGATAGGAGCTGGATGTGCACTAAATATCGGCTGCCTAGAGTAAGGCATAATAGGACCATGACTCCCTGAAGCACCGTAAGATGCCTGAAGTGCTGAATAAAATGGCCTGGAAGGATGACCCATACCATAAGTACCCCTGCCTCCAGATGAGGCGCCTTTAAAATTACCGGAATGGCGGGGCCTCTTATCTGACACTGGCCCTCTCTCCTGAGCACGAACTAACTTGATCCGCCTAGCAATATTCACAGCTGTCTGGAAGGAAATGTCACTCCCTACCTCTTTGTCCATCTAAAGCCTGGCAGTATAAGTAATTCCATCGATGAATCTCCTTACCCTCTCCTTTTCAGTAGGAAGCAAGACGATGGCATAACGTGCTAAGTCCACAAATCGGGTCTCATACTGGGTAATAATCATACTACCCTGCTGGAGATGCTCAAACCGCCTGCGATATTCCTCTCTCAATGTAATAGAAATAAACTTCTCCAAACATAGCTGTGAGATCTGGTCTCAAGTAAGTGAAGGTGACCCAGTTGGTCTGGTCAACATATAATCTCTCCACCGCCTCTTGGCAGAACCCGTCATCTAAAATACAACAAAATTGACCTTGTTGCTTTCAACTATTCCCATATTCCGCAGCACCTCTTGGCAGCGGTCAAGATAATCCTATGGGTCCTCAGAAGGTGTACCACTGAAGTGAACTGGAAATATCTTAGTAAACTTGTTCAATCTCAATAAGGCCTCAGAAGACATGGCGGGCCTATCACCAGCATGTGCCGCAACAACTGGCTGAATTACCCCAACTGACGGGACTGCTGGAGCCTGATTCTGGGGAACCATCTGCTCTGGAGCGAGAGTAGTAGGAGTTTGTGCTCCTCCCCCAGCCTGTGAGATGGTTGGTGTCACTGGAAATGTAACACTTTGGGCCATGCCCTCCATAAGGCTCATCAAACAAACTAGAGCATCCTGAAGCACTGGAGTAGCTATGAATCCTTTCGGGACCTGAACTGGTCCAACAGGCACAACCTGAGCTAGAACCTCCGCTCCCAAATCCACCTGAAGTTCTACAACAGGTGCTGCTGCTCGAGCTCTAGACTGAGCTATACCTCTGCCTCTACCTCGGCCTCTGGTGCGACCTTAGCCTCCGCCTCTACCCCTGGTCATAGTTGCCCAGGGGCTCTGGTCCCTGTCCGTCGGTAGAGCTATTACGTGTTCTCGCCATCTGCGAGAGAGTAAGAATAGAATGGTTTAATCATCGATGATAGAATAAAATTGCACGATAGAATAAGAAAGAAGTGATATTGTTCTTAAACTTCATAGCCTCTGGAAGATAAGTACAGACGTCTCTGTACCGATCCTTCAGACTCTACTAAGCTTGCTCGTGAGACTTAAGTAACCTAGTGCTCTGATACCAACTTGTCACGACCCAAAATTCCCACTTTCGGGACCGTGATGGCGCATAACATTTCACTTGCTAGGCAAGCCAATGTTAGAATAATTTAAACTATTTTTTCAATTCCTTTTAATTAAACAGTAATGAATCCAATGACTGGAATAATATCTGAATTTAAATGTGCAAACCAAAAATAATACGATGTCTAAATATCATCCCAGAACTGGAGTCACAAGTGCACGAACTTCTAGAATAATACAAACAAAGGTCTGAATAAAATAAAATTGTCTTAAAGGAAGCACACATCTAAGATAAAGACTTCAGAGCTGCGAACGCCATGCAGCTATACTTCAAGTCTCCTCTGTTAGTTGAATCCGAGCAAAATATACAGTACGCCAGTAGTTATAAACCTTCAATTAATTTCCGTTGCGGCGTGCAGTTCGCTCCAACAATATAAATTAAGAATAAAATCTGTTGCGGCATATAACTCGATCCAACAATATAATCTTTCAATTTAATTCCGTTGCGGCATGCAACCCGCTCCAGTATTATAAACTTTCAATAAATACGTTACGGCGTGCAACCCGCTCCAACAATATAAACTTAAAACAAATCTGTTGCGGCATGCAACCCGCTCCAATAATATAATTAAACAACTCTTGAATGTAAAAATACTCCAATAAATACCATATTTAATAAGAAATTATTAGGCAACAAAGCATACAATTATTATGATTTATTTAGGAAACAAGTAATGAAACGTAGCAATTAAATGTGGAAATCAGGGAGAAAATAATTTATTATTTCATATGGTAAATGTCAAGTAGCAATTAAGACACATAAGTCAAATAAGCATGTAGCAATTATAGCATGATTTCAAGACTTAATATTTGGCGAGGAATATGAGAGAAACAATTAATATAATAATTAACTCATGATAAAGAAAATAATTTATGATTTCCAAATAAATATGCAAACAATCAATTTGACGGCGTATATGCACTTGTCACCTTGCTTATACATCGTTACACATGGAATTCATGTAACAAATAATTCAAGGGTTCTATTCCCTCAAGTCAAGGTTAACCACGACACTTACCTTGTTTTGAAATTTCAAGTGATTACTCGACCACAACTTTTCTTTTCGAGTTATTCTCCAAACCGATCAAACCAACAAATTATTTACCAACAATTCAATTTGAGCTTTAGATATTATTCACATTTCAGAAGAGACTTAATTTAAGTTATTTTTGAAAAAGTCAATCAAAAGTCAACGTGGGTCCCACTTATCGGAACCCGACGGAAAATTTTGGAATCCGGACACCCGTTCCAATACAAATTCAACCATACTAAAATTATCGAATTCCGACATCGACTTGTCTTTCAAATCCTAAATTTTTATTTTATGAAATTTCTATAAGTTTGCTAAAATTTTCATCTCAAAATACTAATTGAATGATGAAAATAATGATATATTCATGTAGATTAACCAAATCCGAGTTAGAATCACTTACCCTGATGAATTGCTTGAAAAACCCATAAAACATCGCCACAAACCGAGCTCTCTAGGTCCAAAAATAAAAAAATGAGATGAAACCCTCGTTTATATGGTACCACATCTGATCTCCTAGTGTGCTGACCGCACATTTTTTTTTTGTGGTCCGCACATCCCACGTTCTGCGGCCACAATCCAAATTGTGCGGCCGCACTTCAGCAACTCTGCATTATCAGGCTTCAGTAAATTGGCCATAACTTTCTCTAAAAATGTCCAAATAATTAATGGTATACCTTTCTGGAAACTAGACTCAAAGGGCTAAATTTTCGTTTTTGAATTATCTCCAAATACCTTGTAAAGTAAAAGATATAAGCTTCCGAAATCGGACCATTGAACCTGCATAATCTCTTTTCAGCGGCCGCAAGAGGAATTCTGCGAACCGCATAATTTCAACTGCGGTCCGCACATTTTCAACCGCGATCCGCACAATTACCACTGCCTCCGCACTTTGGGAGTTTGCGACCACACATTCGCACTCCAAAATGTGCGCTCCGCACTTCACCTGTTCCATAACATCATTAGAGTGCCGAAATGCCCAAACTTGTTCAAAACTCACCCAAGCCACTCGGGACCCCGTTCAAATATATCAACTATTTTCGTAACATAACGCGGACCTATTTGAGATCTCAACTCACATTAAACAAAGTCGAAACTATAATTCGGACCCCGATTCGGACTTATGAGTTTATGAAATTGTCAATTCTATAACTCACGCCGAAACATGTCAATTCAATCCGGAATAATCTTAAATTTTTCAGGTAAGTCCTAAATGACATAACAGAGCTATTTCAGCTCTCAGAATCTTAATCCGAGTCCGATATCGATAAAGTCTAATTCACGGTCAAACTTTGGAAATCTTTAGCCTATAGATTTCTAGTTTCCGTTAAATGGCGATAATTTGAGCTGTGGACCTCCGAATTCGATTTCGTGCATACGCCCAAGTACCAAATCACTATACCGACCTACTAGAACTGTCAAAATACTGATCCAGATCCATTTGCTCAAAACGTTGACCGAAGTCAACTCAGTTGAGTTTTAAAGCTCTATTTCAAATTTTAATCAATTTTTCATATAAAAACTTTTCAAAAAAATTTACGGACTGCGCACGCAAGTCGAGGAATACTGAAAGGTGCTATTGTAGGTTTTAGAACACATAAATAATAATTAAATTTAAAGATGACCTATCGTGTCATCACAAAATGCAAATATAAACAATAGAAATATCTAACAGCAAAATACATCAGAGATTATATAAAATTTTGGATTGAGATACTCCTCCTCCTCCACTCTAGCCTTCATTCTCTTTATATTATAATTATAATTCTCTCTGCAATTAATTCGCATTTGATTTCGAGTCACAACAAAATGTTTTAGGAATCATAAAATTCAGCATTGGAAGCTGACTAATCTCACATACTCTTGGATTATCGGTGAGTATAGCTTAATACTACGAATTCTTTAGGAGACAATTTCTTTTTCTTTGGTTATATATATGTTCGTTTGTGGACGGAATTCTGCAAAAGCTTACTGTGATAGTCTTTTCTTTTAGTAACTTATTTGCTTATTACTTAGTTCTTTAACTGTAACGATCCGAAATTCCTACCATCGGGACTGTGATGGCGCATAATATTTCACTTATTAGGCTAGCCAACGTTAGAATAATTTATCCTTTTTAACAATTTAAATTTAATTAATAAAGAAAAACTGATTTAACTGCAATAATCCAAATATAAATGCGGAAGCTAAAACCGTAAAAACATCTGCTACAAATCCCTGAACCCGGTGTCACAAGTGCAAGAGCTTCTAGAATAATACATACAAGGGTCTGAAATAAATACAAAGCTGTCTGAATGAAAATACACAGTTAAATAAAAATAAAGACGGGGACTTCAGGAGCTGCGGGTGCTAAGCAGTTGTACCTCAAGTTTCCGCAGGCTGTCCAATCCGAGCTCTCTAGTAGCCGCCGCTGGGACCGAATCCAAAATCTGCACAGTGTGTAGAGTGTAGTATCAGTACAACCGACCCCATGTACTGGTAAGTGCCGAGCCTAACCTCAACGAAGTAGTGACGAAGCTAAGGCGGGTCACCTACACTACAACCTGAACGCAGTATATAATAATGGTAGAAAATGAAAATACTGAACAGAATTAAATAACCAACTGAAAATAATAACCACAGCCTCAAGAATAAACCAGTGTCGTCCAAAATTACCAATCTATAATAATTCAGATACAAATATCGGAATAAAAAACACAACTCAAGGAATGGAAACATATAGGTTGTTGCGGCGCGCAAACCCGATCCCACCAGACAACACAAAATCCTCCTTTATTTCACCGTAACGATATCAACAACAGTAAATAATATATATATATATATATATGTTGCGTCGCGCAACCCGATCCCACCATATATCAATACCAGTATCATAATTCATCCTTATTTCACCATGTCAATCCACCCTTATTTCACCTGTTGCGGCGTGCAACCCATCCCACCGTATAATATAAATTCACCCTTATTCCACTACATCAATCCACCTTTATTACACCTGCTGCGGCGTGCAGCCCGATCCCACCATATCAGTACCATGTACTCAATGCACAGTCAAATCAACAGTTCAGACCACAATAACTTTTATGATCAACAAATACCAAACTGAACCAAATGAAAACCTCGTACAATATAGAAAATCTACACGAGTAGTACTACACAAGGAGATCAATCCAGTAATTGACAATTAGAAGGTGCAAGTAAGTCAATTTAAGCAAATAGCAGGGAATCATGAAACTATGGTTGAACTAACGTCGTGAACAGGAGAAGATATTGAATAACAAGTAGCAATTAAGCATGGAAAGCATTTAGAGCATATAACAGTTAAGACAGGAAAGGAAATAATTAAGGAAAATTGGTAAATCAGGGAAAACAGATAATTCGGCGGCATATAAGCACTCGTCACCTCGCATATACGCCGCTCACATGGGAATCACATAGCACATAGTCTGCGGGTTCCTAATTCCCTCAAGTCAAGGTTAGACACAACACTTACCTCGCTCCAAAGACCACTCAAAGCTCAACCACAACTTTGCCTTTCAAACAAAGCTCCGAACCAATAATATCTAGCAAATTACCAACCAAACGATTCAAAATAAGCCTTAGGAATCAGCCACGATTGCAAAAGATTCAATTTAGGTCATTATTAAAATAGTCAACAACAGTCAACACCCGGGCCCGCTTGGTCCAAACCCGAAATTCGGACCAACGCCCGATTACCCATTCACCCTCGAGCCTAGTTATGTAATTGTTTTGGAATCCGACCTCAATTTGAGGTCTAAATCCCTATTTTTATAAAATCCCTAATTCTACCAAAAAACCCCCAATTTCTACTATGAAAACTCTAGAGTTTAGGTTGAAATCTTAGGAAAAGTAGTAAAAGATTGAAAGAAACTAGTTTAGAATCACTTACCAATATTTTTGGGAAGAAAAGTTCTTTGGAAAATCGCCTATAGCATTCTTGAGTTTGAAAATTTGAAGAATGAATCAAAAATCCCGTTTGAGTCAAGTTTTGATTAGTTGCAGGTGTCGCATTTGCGACCTGGGGTTCGCAAATGCGAGCCCCGCAAATGTGAAGAACCTATCACAAATGCAAAGGTTTCCTCATTCCTTCTTTCTTCGCAAATGCGAAGAATAGTTCGCAAATGCGAACTGGATTGATTGCAAATGCGACCCCATGATCGCAAATGCGAAGAATTTCCCCTCCTAGTCCCCATCGCAAATACGAACATAAGGTGGACCAACTACTCTTCGCATTTGTGATGAGTAGCTCGCAAATGTGAACCCCTCAGAGGCCGCAAATGCGATGCCTAGTATCGCAAATGCGATACCAGAGGCCTGCACCAGAACTAGAAATACCAGCAATGTTCTAAGTCCTATTTTAACTCCGTAGCCTATCCAAAACTCACCCAAGCCCTCGGGGCTCTAAACCAAAAGTGCACACAAGTCTAAAAACATCATACAAACTTGCTCGCGCGATCAAATCGCCAAAATAACACTTAGAACTACGAATTGAACACCAAATCAAATGCAATTTTCAAGAAAATTTTGAAACTTCTATTTTTACAACCGGACGTCTGAATCACGTCAAACCAACTCAGTGTCTCACCAAATTTGACAGACAAGTCATAAATATGGTATTGGCCCTTACCAAAATATGGACCCGATATCCAAAAAGTCAACTATGGGTCAAACATTTGAAATTCATTAAGCCTTTAGCTTTTAAATTTTAACAAAGTCCGATATCTCGGGCTAGGGACTTCCGAATTCGATTCCGGGCATACGCCCAAGTCCCAAATCACGATACGGACCCACCGGGATCGTCAAAATATGAATCTGGGTCCGTTTTCTCAAAATATTGATCAAAGTCAACTCAAATGATTTTCAAAGTAAAATTTTATATTTTTCACAGTTTTTAACATAAAAGCTTTCCAGAAACACATCCGGACTGCGCATGCAAATTGATGAGGGTAAAAATGAGATTTTTAAGGCTTCAAAGCGTAGAATTGGGTTCTAAAACATGAGATGACCTATTGGGTCATCATATTCTCCACCTCTAAAACAACCGTTAGTCCTCGAACGGACATAGAAAAGTACCTGGGCTGGTGAAAAGATAGGGATATCTACTCTGCATGTTCGACTAGGATTCCTAAATAGCTGCCTCGACGGGCTGAGCTCTCCATTGCACTCGAACTGAAGGATAACTCTTCGATCTCACTGACGAGCCTGCTGGGCTAGAATAGCCACCGGCTCCTCCTAATATGTCAAATCCTTGTCCAACTGGACAGAGCTAAAATCTAACACGTGGGACGGATCTACGCGATACTTTCGAAGCATGGACACATGGAATACCAGATGAACTGATGATAAACTGGGTGGCAATGCAATCTTGTAAGCCACCTCACTCACTCTCTGAAGAATCTCAAAAGTTCTGATGTACCTAGGGCTCAACTTGCCCTTTTTTCCAAACCTCATCACACCCTTCATGGGTGATACCTGGAGCAATACCCACTCTCCGACCATGAATGCAATATCACGAACTCTACGGTCGGCATAAATCTTCTACCTGGACTGAGCTGTGCGAAGTCTATCCTGAATAATCTTGACCTTATCCAATGCATCCTACACCAAATCTGTACCTAATAACCGAGCCTCCCCCGGCTCAAACTATCCAACCGACGATCGACACCGTCTACCATATAATGCCTCATAGGGGGCCTTCTGGATGCTCGACTGATAGTTTTTGTTGTAGGCAAACTCCGAGCAACAAGAACTGATCCCACGAACCTCCGAAGTCTATAACACAAGCGCGAAACATATCCTCTAATACTTGAATAGTGCGCTCGAACTGTCCGTCTGTCTGAGGATGAAATGTTGTGGTTAACTCAACCTGTGTGCCCAACTCACGCTGTACGTCCCTCCAGAAGTGCGAGGTGAACTACGTACCTAGATCAGAAATGATAGACACGGGCATACCGTGAAGACGAACGATCTCGCGGATGTAAATCTCTGACAATCGCTTTGAAGAATAGGTAACTTCCACAGGAATAAAATGCGCTGACTTGGTCAGTCTATCCACAATGACCCAAACTGCATCGAACTTCCTCTGAGTCTGTGGGAGTCCAACAACGAAATCTATAGTGATACGCTCCCACTTCCACTTAGGAATCTCTATCTTCTGAAGCAAACCTCCAGGTCTCTGATGCTCGTACTTTACTTGCTGACAATTTAGACACCGAGCTACATATGCAACTATATCCTTCTTCATCCTACTCTACCAATAATGCTGCTGTAAGTCCTGATACATCTTGGCGGCGCCCAGATGAATATAATACCGGGGACTGTGGGCCTCCTTTAGAATCAACTCACGAAGTCCATCCACATTAGGTACACAAACATGATCCTTCATCCTCAAAACTCTATCATCTCCAACCGTAACCTGCTTGGCATCAACGTGCCGCACCCTGTCCCTAAGGACAAGCAAATGAGGGTCATCATACTGCCGCTCCCTGATGCGCTCAAACAACGAAGACCGAGCGACTGTACAAGCTAGAACACGACTGGTCTCAGAAATATCCAACCTCACGAACTGATTGGCCAAAGACTGAACATCTAATGCAAGAGGTCTCTCACTGACTGGAATATATGCAAGGCTGCCCATACTCACTGACTTCCTACTTAAGGCATCGACCACCACGTTGGCCTTCCCAAGATGATACAAAATGGTGATATCATAATCTTTCAATAACTCTAACCACCTCCTCTGCCTCAAATTAAGCTCCTTTTGTTTGAACAAGTAATGCGAACTCCGTTGATCCGTGTATACCTCACACGACACGCCGTAAAGATAGTGCCTCCAAATCTTTAGCGCATGAACAATGGCTGCCAGCTCTAAGTCATGAACATGGTAATTCTTCTCGTGAACCTTTAACTGTCGTGATGCATATGCAATCACCCTGCCATCCTGCATCAATACCGTACCAAGTCTAATACGAGATGCGTCACAATATACTATATAAGGCCCTGAACCTGTGGGCAACACCAACACCGGCGCCGTAGTCAAAGCTGTCTTGAGCTTCTGAAAGCTCGCCTCACACTCATCTGACCATCTGAACGGGGCACCCTTCTGGGTCAACCTGGTCAATGGGGTTGTTATAGATGAAAACCCCTCCACAAACTGACAGTAATAACCCGCCAATCCCAAGAAACTTTGGATCTCCGTAGCTGAAGTGGGTCTAGGCCAGTTCTGAACTGCCTCAATCTTCTTAGGATCCACCTGAATACCCTATGTCGACACAACGTGCCCCAAGAAAGCGACTGAGTTAAACCATAACTCGGATTTTGAAAACTTAGCATATAACTGGCTGTCTCTCAGAGTCTGAAGAATAATCTGAAGATGCTGCTCGTGCTCTTCTCGACTGCGGGAGTAGATTAAGATATCATCAATAAACACAATCACAAAGGAATCCAGATAAGGCTTGAACACCAGTTCATCAAATTCATAAATGTTGCTGGGGCATTTGTCAACCCAAATGACATCACTAGAAACTCATAATGCCCAAAACGAGTCCGAAAGGCTGTTTTAGGGACATCGGATGCCCGAATCCTCAACTGATGGTAGCCAGACCTCAAATCAATCTTTGAAAACACCTTGGCACCCTGAAGCTGATCAAATAACTCATCAATCCTTGGCAATGGATACTTGTTCTTGATGGTGACTTTGTTAAACTGCCGATAATCTATGCACATCCTCATCGATCCATCATTCTTCTTCACGAACAACAAAGGCGCACCCAGGGCGAGACACTAGGTCTAATGAAGCCCTTATCAAGCAAATATTGCAATTGCTCATTCAATTCTTTCAATTCTGGTTGGGCCATAAGTATGTCGGAATAGAAATGGGCTGAGTGCCCGGGGCCAAATTAGTGCAGAAGTCAATATCTCTGTCGGATGGCATCTCCGACAGATCTACAGGAAACACCTCTGAAAACGCACGAACAACTGGTACTGAATCCATGGAAGGAACCTCCGCACTAGAATCACGGACATAAGCCAAATAAGCTAGACACCCCTTCTCGACCATATGTCGAGCCTTCACATAAGAGATAACCCTGCTGGTAGAATGGCCAGGAGTCCCTCTCCACTCTAATAGAGGCAACCCCGGCAAGGCTAAGGTCACCGTCTTGGCGTGACAATCCAATATAGCAAGATAAGATGACAGCCAATCCATACCTAAAATGACATCAAAATCAACCATATCGAGAAGTAGATGATCTACACTAGTCTCAAAACTCCTAATGGTAACTACATACAAACGATAAACACGATCTACCACAATAACATCTCCCACAGGTGTGGATACATAAACAAGAGCACTCAAAGAATCACGAGGCATAACCAAATATGAAGCAAAATAGGATAACACGTATGAATAAGTAGAACCCGGATCAAATAGAACTGAGGCATCTCTACTGCAAACTGAAACCGTACCTATGATAACCGCGTCAGATGACTCAGCCTCAGGCCTGGTTGGAAAGGCATAGCATCGGGGATGGGACCCACCACTCTGAATTACATCTCTAGGACGGCCTCCTACTAGAGGTGCTCGAACTGCCGGTGGTAGTTCTCTCTCTGAGTGATAGGAAGGAACTTCTCAAGAAATAGCTGAGAGAACTGGTCCCAAGTAAGAGAAGGCAACCCAACTGGTCTGGTCAACACATAATCCCACAATTATTTCTTGGCGGAACCCGACAACTGGAATGCAGAAAAATCGACCCTATTGGTCTCCACTATACCCATGTTCTGTAGCACGTCATGACAACTGTCAAGATAATCCTGGGGGTCCTCTGAAGATGCACCACTGAAGTGAACTGGAAAGAGCTTACTAAACTTGTCCAATCTCCATAAAGCCTTAGAAGACATAACCGATCCATCACCGGCCTGTGCCGCAACGCTCGGCTGAACTACCCCAACCGGATGGGCTACTAGAGTCTGAAACTGGGGAGCTATCTGCTCCGGAGTGTGAGTAGCGGGAGTTTGTGCTCCTCCCTCAGTCTGAGAGACGGCTGGTGCCACAGGAAATTTACTGGCCTGGGCCACACTCTCCATAAGGCCCATCAAACAGACCAAAGCATCCTGAAGCACTAGGGTGGCGATGAGCCCCTACGGGACCTGAGCTGGTCCGATAGGCACATCCTGGACTGGAACCTCCTCATCAAACTCTACCTGAGGCTCCACCTTTGGTGCTGCTGCTCAAGATTTGGGCTGAGTTCTACCCCTGCCTCGGCCTCTGGCACGACCTTAGCCTCGACCTTTGCCCCTCGTAGGAGCTGCCACTGGGGGCTCTGCCTTCTACTCAGCTGAAGATGCGGTACGCGTTCTCGCCATCTACGAGAGAACATAATAGAAGGGTCCAATCAACAATGATAGAATAAAATCGCATGACAGAGAATAATAGAAGTGAAACTGTTCCTAACTCCATAGCCTCCGGAAGATAAGTACATACGTCTCCGTACCGATCCTCCAGACTCTACTAAGTTTGCTCGTGACTCGTGAGACCTATGTAACCTAATGCTCTGATACTAACTTGTCACGACCCGGAATTCTCACCGTCGGGACCGTGATAGCGCGTAACATTTCACTTGCTAAGCAAGCCAACATTAGAACAATTTATCCTTTTCTATAATTTAAATTTAATTAATGAAGAAGAACTGATTTAACTGCAATAATCCAAATATAAATGCGGAAGCTAAAACCGTAAAAACATTTGCTATAAATCCCTGAACCTGGTGTCACAAGTGCACTAGCTTCTAGAATAATACATACAAAGGTCTGAAATAAATACAAAGCTGTCTGAATGAAAATACACAACTAAATAAAAATAAGGACGGGGACTTCAGGAGCTGTGGGCGCTGAGCAGTTGTACCTCAAGTCTCCGCAGTCTGTCCAATCCGAGCTCTCTAGTAGCCGCCGCTGGGACCGACTCTAAAATCTGCACAGTGTGCAGAGCGTAGTATCAGTACAACTGACCCTATATACTGGTTAGTGTCGAGCCTAACCTCGACGAAGTAGTGACGAGGCTAAGGTGGGTTACCTACACTACAACCTGAACGCAGTATAAATAATGACAGAAAATGGGAACACTGATCAGAATTAAACATCCAACTGAAAATAATAACCACAACCTCAAGAATAAACCAGTGTCGTCCAGAATTACCAATCGTTAATAATTCAGATACAAATACCGGAAATAGCAACACAACTCAAGAAATGGAAACATATAGGTTATTGCGGCGCGCAACCCGATCACACCGGACAACATAAAATCCTCCCTTATTTCAACTTAATGATATTAACAACAGTAAATAATATATATATATATATATATATATATATATATATATATATATATATATATATATATATATATATGCGACGCGCAACCCGATCCCACCATATGTCAATAGCAGTATCATAATTCACCCTTATTTCACCATGTCAATCTACCCTTATTCCACCTATTGCGGCATACAACCGGATCCCACCGTATAGTACAAATTCACCTTTATTCCGCCACATCAATCTACCCTTATTACACCTGTTGCGGCATGCAGCCCGATCCCACCATATCAATACCATGTACTCAATGCACAGTCAAGTCAACAGTTCAGACCGCAATAACCTTTACGACCAACCAATACCAAACTGAACCAAATGGAAACCTCGTACAATATAGAAAATCTACATGAGTAGTACTACACAGCGAGACCAATCCAGTAATTGACAATTAGAAGGTGCAAGTAAGTCAATTTAAGCAAATAACAGGGAATCATGAAACTATGGAAGCACTAACGTCGTGAACAGGAGAAGATATTGAATAACAAGTAGAAATTAAGCATGGAAAGCATTTAGAGCATACAACAGTTAAGACAGGAAAGGAAATAATTAAGGAAAAGCGGTAAATCAGAGAAAATAGATAATTCGGCGGCATATTAGCACTCGTCACCTCGCATATACGCCGCTCACATGGGAATCATATAGCACATAGTCCGAGGGTTCTTAATTCCCTCAAGTCAAAGTTAGACACAACACTTACCTCACTCCAAAAACCACTCAAAGCTCAACCACAATTTTGCCTTTCAAACAAACCTCCGAACCAACAATATCTAGCAAATTACCAACCAAACAATTCAAAATAAGCCTTAGGAATCACCCACGATTGCAAAAGATTCAATTTAGCTCATTATTGAAAAAGTCAACACCCGGGCCCGCTTGGTCCAAACCCGAAATTTGGACCAACACCCGATTACCCATTCACCCTCGAGCCCGGTTATATAATTTATTTTGGAATCCGACCTCAATTTGAGGTCTAAATCCCTATTTTTGAAAAATTCCTAATTCTACCCCCCTCGCCCCCTCCCCCCCCAATGTCCACCATGAAAACTCTAGATTTTAGGTTGAAATCTTAGGAATAGTAAAAGATTGAAAGAAACTAGTTTAGAATCACTTACCAATATTTTGGGGAAGAAACGTTCTTTGGAAAATCGCCTCTAGGGTTCTTGAGTTTGAAAATTTGAAGAATGAACCAAAAATTCCATTTGAGTCAAGTTTTGATTAGTTGCAGGTGTCGCATTTGCGACCTGGGGTTCGCAAATGCGAGCCCCGCAAATGCGAAGAACCTATCACAAATGTGAAGGTCTCCTCATTCCTGCTTTCTTCGCAAATGCGAAGAATAGTTCGCAAATGCGAACTGGACTGATCGCAAATACGACCCCATATCGCAAATGCAAAGAATTCCCCTCCCAGTCCCCATCGCAAATGCGAACTTTGTATCGCAAATGCGAACATAAGGTGGCCCAGCTACTTTTCGCATTTGCGATGAGTAGCTCGCAAATGCGAACCCCTCATAGGTCGCAAATGTGATACCTGGTATGCGATAGCAGAGGCCTGCACCAGAACTGGAAATACCAGCAATGTTCTAAGTCCTATTTTCATTCTGTAGCCTATCCGAAACTCACCCGAGTCCTCGGGGCTCTAAACCAAAAGTGCACACGAGTCTAAAAACATCATACAAACTTTCTCGCGCGATCAAATCGCCAAAATAACACCTAAAACTATGAATTGAATACCAAATCAAATAAAATTTTCAAGAAAACTTTATAACTTCTATTTTCACAACCAGATGTCTGAATCACGTCAAACCAACTCCGTTTCTCACCAAATTTGACAGACAAGTCATAAATATGGTATTGAACCTATACCGGATTTCAGAACCAAAATATGGACCTGATATCCAAAAAGTCAACTATGGGTCAAACATTTCAAATTCATTAAGCCTTTAGCTTTCAAATTTCAACAAAGTCCGATATCTGGGGTTAGAGACTTTCGAATTCGATTCCGGGCATACTCCCAAATCCCAAATTACGATACGGACTCACCGAGACTGTCAAAACATGAATCCGGGTCCGTTTGCTTAAAACGTTGACCAAAGTCAACTCAAATGAATTTTAAAGCAAAATTTTACATTTTTCACAATCTTTAACATAAAAGCTTTCCGGAAATACGCTCGGACTGCACACGCAAATTGAAGAGGATAAAAATGAGATTTTTAAGACTTCAAAGTACAGAATTGGGTTCTAAAATATGAGATGACCTATCGGGTCATCACATTAACAATCGATAAGAAACAGTAGGGAATTAAGATGAAGATAATATAGCTTAGTTAACTTTGTCATTTTCACATTACAACACTAGAATATCTCATTAACACCTTTCCCAATTTCCTTACAATTATTTTCTTTTCTAATGCAAATGGCAAAATTTGTTACCACTATTTTTCATATATGATATTAAATCCACCAATATAGTTTCGATAAATTAGCATAAAATAGTGAGTTAATAATTTTAAAGACATACAAAATATATAGAGTATATAATCGATCTCAATAATTGATTGATATAAACGAGTTAGAGCGCGTGTATCTAGCATTCTAAATGTATAAATTATTCACAAGTCATGACTGATTGTCATGATTTGTTAAATAGTTCATAAATTATGACATATTGATGTATTTGGTGCTATTTAATTCTATCTATCTCGTCAAATTGTTCACAAGTTTTGACAGATTGACACGACTTGATGTTATCTTTATTCTACCTATCTTGTTAAATTTATCACAAGTCATAATAAATTCACATGACTTTGTGCTATCTTCATTTTCCTATCTTGTTTATTATTCAAAAGCCGGAATGGCATGACTTGATACTATCTTCATTTTAACTATCTCGCTCAACTGGCCACTAGGGGTGTGTTTGGTACGAAAGAAAACAGAAAATGTTTTCCAATTTATTTCTCATTTGGTTGGCTTAAATATTTTGAAAAATATTTTTCTCATGAACTCATTTTCTTCAAATCGGAGAAAAATATTTTTCCTATCAAAGTAAGAGAAAATAATTTTTAAAACTCTTTTTCAACCTTCTCCACTCTATTCCCCATCCCCCCCACACCACACCCACTCTGTGATGACCCAAAATATCATGTTTAAATTTAATAATTATTTCTATATTCTGAGACCTCAAATAGTACCATTCAGCTTTTCTCGACTTACGTGCGTAGTCCGTAATTGTTTTCTAGAAAGTTTTTATGTGAAAAATTGATTAAAATATGAAATAGAGCTTTAAAACTCAATTGGATTGACTTTGGTTAACATTTTAAACAAACGGACCCGGATCAATATTTTAACAGTTCAAGTAGGCCCGAATTGTGATTTGGGACTTGGGCGTATGCCCGGAATCAAATTCGGAGGTCCCTAGCTCGAGTTATCGCATGTTGTCGAAATATTTGAGTTTAAAGGCTTAATGACTTTAAAGAATTGACCAATATTTGACTTTGTTGATACCGGGTCCGTATTTTGGTTCCGAAACCTGGTATAGCTCCATTACTATATTTATGACCTGTCTGCCAAATTTGGTGAGAAATAGAGCTGGTTTGACGTGATTCGGACGTCCAGCTGTTAAAATAGAAGTTCTAAAGTTTTCTTCAAAATTTCATTTGATTTGGTGTCCGATTCGTAGTTCGAGGTGTTATTTTGGTATTTTGATTGCGCGAGTGAGTTCGTATTAAGTTTTTGGACTTGTGTGCATATATGGTTTGGAACCCCGAGGGCTCTGGTGTAATTCGGATAATGATCGACGCATTTTGGAACCATGAAACTGCTGAACCTGCTGCTACTGGTTTCCTTCTATGCGATCGCGTGACTGTGTCCGCGATCGCGAAGGCTTAATGGTCACAGATGAAATTGTACTATGCGATAGCATAGTGAGGTCCACGATCGCACAGTTTCAATAACAAAGTCAACGCGAACGCGAGGGCCAAGCCACGTTCGTGAAGAAGGAATGAGGCAGAAGCTGAAGCACAAACAATTGTACTACGCGATCACACAAGGTAGTCCGCAATCGCAGAAGGCTAAGAAACTTTACTTCGCGTTCGCAAGTACACTGTCACATTCGCGTAGAGCAAAAGCTGGGCAGCTTAAAAATGTGCTTTGCAATCGTGAAGAAATGTCCGCGATCGCATAGGGTAAAAACCTGGGCAAACAGAACTTAAGTTCTGTAAATGGGATTACGCCCCATTTTTTACCATTTACGATTTTGAGCTCGGATAACACGACTTTTGGGCGATCTTCATGGGAAAACATCAGGTTAAGTGTTCCTTATCCTATATTGATTATATTTCATGATTCCATAATCATTTACATCATGAATCCGTGAATTTATGGAAGAAAAATCAGAGTTTTATAAAATCTTCCAAAAATGTAAAATTAAGATTTGAAGGTCCATTTGACATCGGAATTTGGTAATTTTTATATGGTTGGACTCGTCTCGGAACGTGTGTTTGGATTTTATAAGTTTTTCCAAGATTCGAGATATGGGCCCCACTGATGAGTTTTTAGATGAATTTTAGATTTTAATCCGGAAAATTAGTAATTCATATGGAATTAATTCCCACGATTTGTATTGAGTATATTGAATTGCTTATGACTAGATTTGAGTATTTCAGACACTAATTCGCGAGGCAAAGGTTTATTGGAATCTTGAATTTGGTTACAAAGCAAGGTAAGTGTCGTGATTAACTTTGATTTGAGGGAGTAGATGTAACGACCCGGCTGGTCATTTTGAGAGTAATAGCCCCGATCCCCTATTAACTGCTTTCCCCAAATCTATTTCTGCTATTGTGACTTGCCGAGATAATTGGTTTGGATTTTCGGAGTGTTTTGGGACACTTAGTCCCTAAATGAGAGCTTAAGCCTTAGAATTTGAACCGTAGTCGGAACTGTGTGAAGACGACTCCGGAATAGAATTCGTCGGTTCTGTTAGCTCCGTTAGGTGATTTTGGGTTTAGGTTAGTGTCTGGATTATGTTTTGGAGGTTCGTAGCTCATTTAGGCTTGAAATGACGAAAGTCAAATTTTTGGAGTTTTGGGTCGGTAGTGGAATTTTTTATATCGGGGTCGTTTTCCGATTACGGAAGTTAGAGTAGGTCCGTAATGTTGATTATGACTTGTGCGCAAAATTTGAGGTCAATCGGACGTGATTTGATAGGTTTCGGCATCGGATGTAGAATTTTGAAGTTTCAAGTTCTTTTAGTTTGAATTGAAGGGTGATTCATGATTTTAGCGTTGTTTGATATGATTTGAGAGCTCGACTAAGTTCGTATGGTGTTTTAGGATTGGTTGGTATGTTTGGTCGAGGTCCCAGGGGCCTCGGGTTTGCTTCGGATGCTCAACGAGTCATCTTTGGACTTAGAGAAGTGGTAGATTTCTGGTGTTTTATTGCAGAAAAATTCTTCATCGCGTTCGCGAGAGGTGACTCGCGATCGCGTAGAGCATCTGGGAAAGGCAGCGAAGTTGTTCTTCACGTTCGCGATGTTGTTCCTGCATTCACGAAGGTGTGGGACCTTAAGCCTACACGTTCGCGATATGGTCCTCGCGTTCGCGTAGAGGAACGGGGCAGAGGAAGCTTCGGGCATTAAGCCTACGTGTTCGCGAAGAGGTTCCCGCGTTCGCGAAGGGTTCGTCAGTGGAAAGTACGCGTTCATGAGAGTCCCCTCGCGTTCGCGAAGGAGTAATTTTGGGCCAGTGGAAGATTGTTCATCGCGTTCGCGATCGTGATGTCGCGTTCACGAAGAA
>AWOL01S0018067.1:18696-31246 GCA_000715115.1 Nicotiana otophora
CAACAACAAATAAACACATGACCACAGATAATAGCCATTAGGCCTCACAACCTCACGGGACGGACCAAGTCCCAATTCCTCATGGTGCACACCCACACGCTCGTCACCTAGCGTGGGTATCACTTCCAAACAATCACGTGATGTCAAATCTCCGGGTTTATACCCTCAAAGCCAGAGTTAAAACTGTCACTTACCTTAACAACATAAGCATCCTACTCCGGGATGCCCTCGTCCCTGGACTCGGTCTCCAAAAGCTCTGAATCTATCCATAATCAGAATAATACTAGCAACATAAGCTAAAGAATCGAATTCCAACGGAAAAACTACATAAATAGGCTAAAATTCTGAAATCGGCCAAAACCCGACCCCCGGGTCCACGTCTCGAAACCAATCAAAATGACAGAATATTAATCCTCGTCCTCTCCCGAGTCTAACCATACAAATTTTACCAAATTCTGACATCAACTCGACCCTCAAATCTTCAATTAAAGTCTTTGAAGATTTATACCATTTTCAACCCAACCTATACCCATTTGAACTCAACAATCTTTTCATAAACCTTATTGATATGTATAAATGATACTATTACACCCAAGAATCATACTCTTAGTCACCCATCTTTACCCAAACTCGAAATTGAAGACTAGGGGTTAGAACCTTACCTCTTGGGTGAAGATCTTGTGATATTTCCTTGTTGGATTTCAAAGCTTGAACAAGATCATGATGAACAAAGCACTTGAGCTTCTTCCTCTTTCTAGAACACTCTCCCTTCTCTCTAAAAATATCAGATTTTTGCTCCAAAATGAGTCCCAGAGCCTATTTATCAAAATGGGGTCGGGTTATGAAAATAGAAAGATTAACCTTCCGAAAGCAGGTCTGCGGTCGCATAATGGACCGCAGAATGGGTATGCGGGCTGCAAAACTGATCGCAAAATCGGTGCCTAAAATTGGGCTCTTCTGGTCCATTCTGCGACCTGTTTTGTGGTCGCAGAAGCAGTTTTGCGATCGCATAATTGGTCGCAAAATTGTATTTTTCGAGCCTTTCGTAATTTGGTCATAACATTTTGTAGGAATGTCCAAATGACAAACGATTTAAAGCTTGAGAAACTAGACTCACAGATATTTCATTTAATAGGTAATACACCATATAACACTTCGTATCATGAGAGTTATGCTCATTGGAAGTTAGGTCTTGTGCGAACTCACTTGAAACTTTAGTCTTATGAAATTTCCAACTTCCAAATTTCTCATTAACCATTCGAAATCATCCCGAGCCCCTAGGGACCTCAACCAAATATACTAACAAGTCCTAAAATATCATACGGACTTAGTCAAATCCTAAAATCACCTCAAACGACACTAAAATCATGCATTACATCCCAATTCAAGCCTAATGAACTTTGAAATTTCTAATTTCTACAAACGACCCTGGAACCTATCAAATCACGTCCGATTGACCTCAAATTTTGGACACAAGTCATAAATGACATAACAGAGGTATTCTAATTTTCAGAATCAGATTCTGACCCCGATATCAAAAAGTCAACCCCCCGGTCAAACTTCTCAAAAATTAAACTTTCTGCATTTCAACCCTAATTCCTCTACGGACTTCTAAATAATATTCCGGACATGCTCCTAAGTCCAAAATAATTATACGGAGCTATTGGAATTATCAAAATTCAATTCCGAGGTCTTTTACACATAGATCCATATCCGATCCACTTTTCTAACTTAAATTTCTCAATTATGAGACTAAGTGTCTTATTTTACTCCGAGTTCCTTCCGGACCCGTACCATCTAACCCGATAAGTCATAAATTAATTGAAGACATAAATTGAACAGTAAATGGGGGAACATAGTTATAATATTCAAAACGACTGGCCGGGTCGTTACAGTCCTAAAAGCTTAAAACTAAATCCCATTATCGAGGAGGGTCCTGAAAAACTAAAATTAAATCCAATTATCCATGAGGGTCCTGAAAGCTTAAAACTAAATCCCATTATCGAGGAGGGTCCTGAGAACTTAAAACTAAATCCCATTATCCAGGAGAATCCTGAAATCTTAAAATAAAATCTCATTATCGAGGAGGGTCATGAAAGCTTAAAACTAAATCCCATTATCTAGGAGGGTCCTGAAAGCTTAAAACTAAATTGCAATATTCAAGAGGGTCTTGAAAGCTTAAAACTAAATCCCATTATCCAGGAGGGTCCTGAAAACTTAAAATTAAATCCCATTATCCAGAAGGGTCCTGAAGGCTTAAAACTAAATTCCATTATCTAGGAGGGTCCTGAAAGCTTAAAACTAAATCCCATTATCGAGGAGGGTCCTAAAAGCTTAAAACTAAATCTCATTATCCAGGAGGGTCCTGAAAGCTTAAAACTAAATCCCATTATCCAGGAGGATCCTTAAAGCTTAAAATTAAATTGCATTATCCAAGAAGGTCCTGGAAGCTTAAAACTAAATCCTATTATCTAGGAGGGTCCTGAAAAACTAAAATTAAATCCCATTATCCATGAGGGTCCTGAAAGCTTAAAACTAAATCCCATTATCTAGGAGGGTCCAGAAAACCTAAAACTAAATCTCATTATCCAGGAGGGTCCTGAAAGCTTAAAACTAAATCCCATTATCTAGGAGGGTCCAGAAAACCTAAAACTAAATCTCATTATCCAGGAGGGTCCTGAAAGCTTACAAGTAAATCCCATTATCTAGGAGGTTCTTAAGAACTTAAAACTATATCCCATTATCGAGGAGGGTCCTGAAAGCTTAAAACTAATTTCATTATCTTGGAGGGTCCTGAAAGCTTAAAACTAGATCCCATTATCTAGGAGGGTCCTGAAAACCTAAAACTGAACTTACGTGAAATATGTTTTCCTCATGGAGGATCCCTACAAAGCAAACAAAATATCTTGCCCCGGTTTCAAACAAAGAAAATTTTGTTATTTTGAAAAGATGGTGGTTAGTTTGTGGCATCGTTGCTGAATTTGTCCACTTCTGGCACTGTCATGCTTTATTTGATTGGCTGCTTCGAGCTGACAAGGACTTGTCTGACTTTTGACCATACCTTAACTATAGAAGCCTTCGAGTGATTTGATCTCTTACCTCTCATTTGTTGCATTGCACTTTCAACTTGACAACTTTCAAACTTTATGTTTTCTCAAAATTCAAGAATCACTTGATCATCTGAACTCAAATTATTGTCACATTGCACCTTCTGAATCATGTCACTTGTGATATGCTTGGCCAAACTTTGCCTTGTGCAATCAATAAGCTGGTAGTAGACTTTGAAGTCCTTTCTTGCTTGTTTTAACAAAAACTAACTTGAAAGAGACTCAAAGAAATAGACTCAAAAGAACAAAGTGAAGTGACTTTTGGCAAAAGGAACAAAAGGAAAGGTTTGAATAAATATGACTATTTGGAGAAGTGGAAAAAAAAAGACTTATCTGAGTGAAGCTGCTGGCTCCAATGATCATGACATGCATTTCGGATTGATCAGCCTAAACCAATCACACTTCAATTTGCGTCATGCTTTCATACTTCGAAGCCGGGCTTTCAATGATCAAATTTCTCTGTAAAGTCATAAACCTCACGACAGGGGTTAGTTTGGGTCGTGACACTTTTACCCTTAAAAAATGCAGCATGTAGCACATAGGGATGATTAAATATCTTTTTGGGACACATGCCCACTTTGATATAATTTGGATAGGCCTCCTACAAAGGGACACAGTGCCTGGGACCGAGCCCTGCTAGGTCTAAATGTCATGATGCAAATAAGAATGACCTAAAGGATGACCTAAGCTTAGGGTTCACTAGACAAGGCTATTCGGAGGAGCGTATGGCCGATGGTGGTTGCTCAAGTTTCCACACGCTCCATACGTCCGACGGCCCCCTCCTAAAATAAGGATGACTTAACAAAGAGTTCGCATATGCGACGCGTACTACGAGACTTATTGCAGAATGAATTGACTCAGGGTTATGCAAGTGATGACAGTTATAAAGTAGTAACACATAAAAGAAAAAACTATAAACACATAAACAACTAGCAAATAATAAAACAAAATAAACAAAATACAAAACAAACAAAGCAAATAAAGAACATGAAAACCTCAACCGAATATTCTAAAAAGCCAACAAGATAAAGTATCAGCTCGAACCTGTAAGTCCCCATCAGAGTCGCCAAAGCTGTCACACCCCCCTTTTTCACCTTACCACCTTTAAAAGATATAAAGTGATTTTCAAGCTCAAAAGGATTTCAATTTGAAAGTGACAAGATTGTGTTTTAAAAGATTTTTCGGAGTCGCCACTTGATATTTGGTTTCAGCCAAATGTGTTTTAAAATATTTTTTAGAGTCACCTTACCCTCTTTCTCTTTTTTTATGTAGAAAATTCCCTCCTATTTCGTGACCCCTCCTTGTACGTGAGTGTGTGTGAAGATTAGTGTTGAAGGGTAAGATGACAAGATTTTATTGGTAAAACTAAAGAAAAGGGAATATTTATGGGAAGAATCAAATGGAAAGAGGGATACGTGGGAAGATAGGATAGAAATAAAACAAAAATGAGTGGGACCACTTTGAGTTTTCTCTTCTTGCCTCTGCTTTTGCTTCTTCCGTTCTTCGTTACTTTTTTTTCATTTTTTTCATTGTTTTTTTAAAGATAAACCAAAATACTAATTATTTAAAATAATAGGAAACAACTACGAAAATGAAAATAAAATAGCCAAATTAAAGAAATCTTAATGCTACTCAACACTTATTGAAGACCTACAACTTTAAAACTAAACTAAGTAAATATTATTTATTGTTTTGAAATTTGCTTCTTATCTTTTTGCAAAATAAAATGTCAACACTACTTTTGTATTTTTTAAAGGTAAAACTAATTAAACAAAATATCAACTAGCTAAAATAAAGGAAAATATTTTTGTAAATTTTATTTTAAAGATAAAATAAAGCAAAAGAGTCAAAACTAGTAAAAATAGCAAATTAAACCAAAAAGAAATATCTAAGCACTAAAAGATATAAAATTTTGGGGAGGGTCAAAAATTACATGTCTACACTAGGTACCTGAGTTGTATCTTTCAAGTTAGAGGTAACTTGAAGTAGTTGCAACAGCCTATGGCGTGTTGCTATAAGGGTTAGAGTTAATCCTTAGATTTGCAAGAGGTCGTAAACTCTAGTTGTATTGTTCAAGTTAGAGTGAACATGAATCAGTCGCAACAGCCTGTGACTGGTTGCTACAAGGGTTAAAGGTAATTCTTAGATTTGCAAGAGTTTGTAAACTTTGTTGTTGGCTCAGAGTTGTAGTGAAGTGTTTGGAGAAAATCCTACTGGGTAGTAGGTCGTGGTTTTTTCACCTTTTAAGCCGGGTATTTTTCACATAAAAATCCTTGTGTTCTTTACTTTCTGCATTATTTATTCCGCAGCTGTAGTGTAAGGAACACATAGAAGAACCAGGTCCTTCGATAATCCAGTGCACGCGAAAATCAGACACCACACAAATCACACCCCTCTTGTGTGATATTGAATTATAAAACATCAATTGGTATCAGAGCCGGTTATCCTTGAAAAGGCTAATACCTTAGGAAAAGATTAAGATGAATGCACTACCTGAAAACTGTAAAGAGCAACCCACCACTAGGCCACCACTATTCAATGATCATTGCTATTCTTTGTGGAAGGAGAGGAGAATAGATCACTTGCAGATGACTGATGGGTCCTTCAAATGTGGTAAAAGGAATCACATGATCAAGAACCGTCCTATGGGAAGTCGAGTGAAAAAAGGAGAAATATGAAAGAAGGAACAGAAAGAAGGAACAATTTTATGACAAGAAGAACTACAACAAAAGGTCATCCAAAGCAATGGTTGCTACTTGAAAAGATATTTCAGATGAGGACACTGATGATAATACTGAGTGAACTCTCATAGCAATTCGAGAATCTGAAGATGAACCTGATGAAGAATCTGAGATAAGTTTTCTGGACCTTAAGGATAAAATTAAACTCCTTTCTAAAGATAGACTATCAGAATGAGAGGCGGCCTGACCTTAAAGCAAGTGAAGCACTTGCTTTAGGCCCCAAAATTTAAGGGCCCCAAAATTATTAGATTTCTCTCTATATAGTAGTATATTATTTATATAATTATCTCTTATTATTGATAAATTTATTTATTTATTGTCATATTATTTTTTAATAACTCGATTTCTTTCTCTAATTAATATAACTAAAATAGTTTTCTGTCAATTATGTTTTACTTTGTTACTTAATTATATTTCTCTATTCATTAATTGGTCACGTAACTATATCTAATAATATAACTTATTATTTATTTTCCTTACATAAATTATTCTCTCTCCGTTCCAATTTATATGAAAGTGTTTGACTGGACATGGAGTTTATGAAATAAATGAAGGCTTTTGAAACTTGCAATCTTAAATAAATCATAGAAATTTGTGGGCTATAAATTATTTCATTAATGGTAAAAAGAAAAATCTAAAGTTGAATTGTTACCAAATATAGAAATGAACTTACTAAAAAAAAGGAGTCACTTAAGTTGGGACGGAGGAAGTATGTTTTTTAGGTTCTCCCATTTCAGTTGTGATCCAATCAAAGTTAAATATATTTAATTTTTTGTACTTTATAAAACTAAGTTCTCATTTTTTTTAATTACACATCCTCACTTGTCTAATTTTTAAAAAAATGATGTTCATTCACACACACACACACACACACACACACACACACACACACACATACACGCGCGCACATATTAAGGCCTCTTGTTAAGGCTTTGCTTTAGGCCTCTGATGATGTTGGGACGCCCTCAATCAAAATTGTTGCTAACTTTTATTGATGAATCTAAGAATATAAGTGTTACACCCCATGCTTTCGTATGTAAAAGTACGCCATAAGTAAATTGATAAAAGCTCGGAAATAAGATATTACATCCCGCATTTTCGTACGTTAAAGTTTTGTCGTAAGTTAATCGACGTAAGTTCGGGAATGAGATTATTTTGAGATTATAAGGATTTTTCTATTTCAAACAAGTGATGAGTAAATTCGTGAAGGAGAGAGGGTAAGCAAATCGAAGAAAATGAATTTCGTCAAAGTTTGACATTTTGGGATAAAATACGGCCTGAGCTAAAATATCCGGTATTTATGGACTAATACCATACAAGGTACCACATGACCATAATAGTGAGGTGTATAAAGTGTGTTAAAAGTGAGTAGTATTTTAAGTAAATTAAGATAATTCTTAATTATATGGGTAATTGGTTAATTATTGGGTAATGGGACATTACCTAGTTAATTAAGGAGTTGTGGGTGATTAATTAAAAAATATGGTTAAGATAAAACATCCCCCACGTGGCAGCAAAGCAATCCATGAATTGTGACTCTTAAGTCACTATACTATGTGGCAAGTCTTAAGAATATGAGACATTTCCTTTTAATAAAGGAAAGACACATATAACGTGAGTCACACCCATTTAATAAAAGAGAGATATAATATTCATTCTTAAGAATCATAAGTAAAACAAAACTAATTCTTATATGCATTCAAACGTAATTATTCCTGTGTTACAAACGTAAGTCACAAACATCACATAAGCAAGATACGATCTTCAACAATTCAAAGCAACGTGAGATTTTACAATTATAAGGGAGTACAGTGCAATCTTCTCAAGAATATCATACGGATTATTTTTCCTACTCCGGTCTTGCCATCACGTATTTTGTCGCGATTGTCGTGTGTTAGAGGAATTGTCCAGAGAACCGGTTCAGGTATGCTAAGGCTATCCATTCTTTCCTTTTGGCATGATCCAAATGATACAAACGAAATGAGCAAAATACGCAACTTCCATAAATGACTCTATTCATAGAAATTCTAGAGATGCTTATGTTCTTGATTCCCCATGTGTCCTATTATTCTATCATCTGTTCATGGGTCTCAGAAAATACGTAAGTTGATAAAGTTTATTTCATGATATTAATTAAAGGCATAATGGTCTTACGATATTCCGAGGAATTTTATTGACGTACTTCTCATGCATTGTATTCATTTAAATTGACCCATGACCAGATGTCATTATATACGCATATATATATGTATATTATATGTATAAGAGAAATAGAAAAAGGTTACGGCGTTATATATGCATCACCACCTGATCAACTGGTACACGTTGATGATTTTGCCTACAGTGGCCGAGATGATATGATGGGATGCCCTCAGAGGCTTGATGATGTTATGAACATATATACCTATGCAGGACATGGCATTCATACGCATATGCATTACACTATGAGTATTTCCTGATGTACAAAGTTATTCACACTTACATGTCGAGTCTTTTATTCTATGTTTCTCTCATGTATATTATTTACTGATTTTCATTCCTTACATACTCGGTACATTATTTGTACTGACGTCCCTTTGCCTGGGGACGCTGCGTTTCATGACCGCAGGTCCCGATAGACAGGTTGAGAGTCCTTTAAGTAGGCTATCAGCTCAACGGAAGATGTTTGTGCGCTACATTTGCTTCGGAGTTGCTTATGTGGTCAGTATGATTAGGACATGTATCGATTAGTATGGCTGGGCCCTGTCCCGACCTTTATGGCATTTATGTACTCTTAGAGGCTTGTAGACATATGTCGTATACGTGAAAGATTGTACGGCCTTGTCGGCCTATGTTCAGTGTAATTTTAGTCTTATAGGCCAGTATATCATATGTGTAAGTTTGCATTCCCTCATGCTTTACTCCGGTTCATTTGCCTATGATAGAATGATACGTTACGTTGGTACTCGGTTGAGTAAGGTACCGGGTGCCTGTCGCGACCCATCGGTTTGGGTCGTGACAATAAGTTATGAAAAGGAACAACCGTCTAAGGAATGTGTGATTTTGAAAGCAAAGTGTAAGAACCTGGAACTTAGGGTTAGTGAGACTATAAGTGAAAATACTGCATTAAAGAACCAGGTTCATGCATTTGAATCAAATGTCTTAGAACTTAGATATAAAAATATAAAGTTAAAGTTAGGGACAGGAAAAGATATAGGAAGTGATATACAACTTAACCTAGTGGATGACTTAAGTAAGGTTAAAGATGAGCTATACAAAAAGGAAGAAAATGTAAGAGTTATACTAAGTGTCACCTTCGCGAGTGAGGAATTTTGTTATCCTTATTACAGAAGGATTACCGTGAGGCGAGTAAGGATCATCGATGATGTGAAAAGATGCCAAAGATGGAAAGGTAAAACATCTACACGTAGATCATTATAGCATTAAATCTTAGTACTTCCATAAAGGGGGGAATATGAAGTGATGTGGTATTAAATCAGAATTAAGTGATTCTAGTAACTATGGAACGGTAAAGGAAAAATGCGATAAAAATGAGAAAGGGATGAGATTGCATTTACTCAAATCCTATGATTCCAGAACATTATGCAAACACGACGTCAAGAAGAGAAAGTAAGGGTTCCTACCTGGGATTTTATTGATGGATGAAGAGCCAGTGCGAGACGTAAGTTAAGACAAAGGAAATAACCCAAGAAAGATTACGCAGAATATTGATATAATAATGGGCCAACGTATAGTTAGTAATTGATTCAGGAAAAGCCTAGTTATGTCTAAACAAGAGGTTACAGATGAGTCAGCAGATTGTGCAAGATAAACATAGTAAAACCCAATATAGTAAATTCAGCCTCGCAGTAATGTCGTACTTGAGAAATATTCAGATAGGAATTGAGGTAGTTAAAAGTACGGTATGAGTATTATGGTAATAAAAGAGAGTACCACGGGAAAGACCGTCAAAAGATAAGTTCAGAAGCAACCCTACAAGCATAAGGGCGTAGAAGTAAGTAACTACGGATAATTATATGTGATTACAAACATCAAAAATCCCATCGAGTATACAATGTAATAAGCTCGTAGCCTTGCAAGAATCAGAGGGACCTCCCTAAGTAATACAATGAAAGACTAGCTGAGGAAGTAAGGAAGGATGCTTCAACCTAAAGAGGAAGTGATCTTATAATAACAGTTTCACAACAATGTTGTATGCACTCCATAAGAAAGTGGTACCTATCGTGGCTAGTGGACGGGAAGTAAAAATCAGAAGCGATATTCAAGATCATAAGAGTGGTATGGAATTCCAATATGCATGGAAACTAAGATAAGCTAAGTATGCACGTAACAAGGGGGCAGAGAAACCAGGAAAAATAATTGCTTACGTTTAAAGAAAGGTGAGATGGAACGAAAGGGATTATTCGATTAGTGATCTAGAGTTAGTTACGTCATGAACGCACTTACGATTTCAGAATATTATCCATGCAGCATATATACTGATATTCATACAGCCGTAGAAGACTCCCGTATAAGTTAAAAGAAAGAATTGAGCTCAACGTATAAACAAAGGATTGAATTATTAGAAGATTGTATCATGGATATTCTATAGCACCCATGGAAGGCTAAAGTAATAACTAATACCAGGAGCCACAGATTGAAAGATAGCTCAAGCCTACATAAAGGATGATTAGAAGAAAGAGGAAACTAAAGAGTTACATTAACTGAGTAAATCAGGAGTCTGATTATTAGACCCAGAAAAGTATAGACATTATGATTGAGAACATTTCAGAATCACTCTTAATATCAGAGGTACAAGAGAGATAATACAACAATCATATTCTATAATGGCTCTACGATAAAGCCGGTTAGAAGAGTATTAGCCTGAAGCTCCCACCGGATTATGTATGCACTAGAGGTGCAAGTATTATAATAGAGCTTCAAGTTGTGGATGTGAATTATACATGTGTTAAAGCGAGGTCATGAAAGAGATAGAAGACGTGATGCGAGACTTTAAGGTAAGTAAGGTAAAGCGACAAGGCTTTAGAAAGACATGAGTAAGGATAAAAAATAGCGAGTGAGAAGGTGACGGGAATGGATAAGTCCTCAGGATTAAGCCCACGAAAACAAGAAGAGATGATGGTTTCTCTAAGTTATACAAAGCTCAGTATAGCCTGAATAAACTCAAAAGAGTCTAAGACTAATGACATTTAGAAGAGATGGAATATTGCCCTGATAGTACAATGAGGTTGTAATTGTGATAGAAAAAGGATAACGATTGGGCCTTCGATTGAGTAATAATTTGAGGAGGATTTCAAGAATTGTACGAGATTAAAATACTCACATAAGTGAATCACATTGGGATGCTATAAAATACGGTTATTGAAGTACAGTATCACCGCTAAGTGGGTCAGGAACATCACTTCAAATATTCCTCGATACAACGTAAGCCCTAGTGGCAAGGTATTACATAAGAAGTTTCAAGCTATCAGTGGTATATTGTAGATCAATATTGAGGTGAATCAATAATGGATGGACAAAAGTCACAAAGTATGAGATGAGCTTAGACCGTCATTCTTAAGATGAACAGTAATGAAGAAGCACTAAAGGACTTAGATTTATACTTATGGGATAAGTAACGAAAGTAACCTGAAGTTCGGTAGCAGACCTCAGTAATGATGAATCGAAGTAAGAGTTATGGTATAGTATGACCTACCTAGATGCAGTAAAGTCATACGAATGGATAATCGGGTCTATGAAATAAGATATAGTAATATTCATAAGTTCCACAAAGTACCGGGAAAAGAACTTCAAGTATACCTATAGATGCCTAGAGGGACATCTTGTCAAGCTCTGTATATGTTTACAAATTGAGGCCTAGATATTGGCTAAAAGCTGGAGGGAAAAAGGAGAGAAGAGTCGCATAGGCTCACTTACAAGGTCAAAGTCATACAGACTACAGGGTAGGAGGTAGAAAGAGTTACGAGATTGGAAGAATTCCAACCATAGACCATGGTGTGAGAAAGAGGCCTAAAGGGGGGAATTCCCTGGCCTTTGGATTTATTCAAAGAACAGTTTCCTAAATGGCAAGAAGAGTATTAAAGTATTCGCAAAAGCTATGGGTTATAAGAATGATAAGTGTATTGGTCAATATTCGAAGACGAATGTTCCAAATGGGGGAATGATGTTACACCCCATGTTTTCGTACATAAAAGTACGCCATGAGTAAATTGATGAAAGCTCGAAAATAAGATATTACATCCCCCATTTTCGTACGTTAAAGTTTCGTCGTAAGTTAATCGACGTAAGTTCGGGAATGAGATTATTTTGAGATTATAAGC
Organism: Nicotiana otophora; assembly: GCA_000715115.1. Lineage (NCBI taxonomy): Eukaryota > Viridiplantae > Streptophyta > Magnoliopsida > Solanales > Solanaceae > Nicotiana > Nicotiana otophora. Next base: position 30,865 of record AWOL01S0018067.1, read on the forward strand.
ATTTTGCTATTTCAAAGGCTTATATATGCACCACCACCTGATCAGCTGGTATACATTGATGATTTTGCCTACAATGGCCGAGATGATATGATGGGATGCCCTTAGAGGCTTGATGATGTTATGAACACATATACTTATGCACGACATGACATACATACGCATATGCATGACACTATGAGTATCTCCTGATATACAGAGTTATTCAGAGTATATGTCAAGTCTTTTACTCCATGTTTCTCTCATGTCTATTATTTACTGATTTTCATTCCTTACATACTCGGTACATTATTTGTACTGACGTCCCTTTGTCTGGGGACGATGCGTTTCATGGCCGCAGGTCCCGATAGACAGGTTGAGAGTTCTTTAAGTAGGCTATCAGCTC
>AWOL01S0018071.1:5033-21837 GCA_000715115.1 Nicotiana otophora
AAAAAAAAAAAGAGAATAAAGAAAGAAATACACTCTTTGTGAAACCTTAGTTGTTGACGTTAAGCATTTTAGGTGTGCCATTAATCATAAAGCCCCTGCGCTCTCCAGCTTCTTTCCTTCCCCATTGCCCAAGTCTCTTTTGCTTACTCGTTCCATCCTAAAAGACTTCTCCCTCCCATTTATGTCATCCCAATATGCTGTCCATTTTCATTTAGATGTCATCTGTTCCTGTCAATACTTTATGCAGTTTTTAGTTTTATACTTCTTAAAATGCATTCCACTTTCAACCTAGTAAAAATCTCAAATATTTAGAAAGAGTATCCATTAAACTCATTTTTGTACCCACTTATATGGTAAATATGCATATATTCGACGCTGTACCCTTAAGCTATATGTCCAATTAATCTAGGAAAATGACAACAGGAAAATGGGTGTTTATTGTTCCTTTTAACTTCTTCTCATGATTATCTTGGATAACAAATATTGGAAAATACGGCTCTTGAATTGATGTGGTAGTTACCTACTTCTTCTGTGTATTGACTTCCCTTATACATATTTTGTATGCAGTTACAAAAGATTATGATTATTGTTTCTCTGAAAATGGCCTTGTAGCACATAAGGATGGGAAGCTTATTGGAACACAGGTAATGGGAAAGATTTGGATTTAATCTTATAATTTTGCTTTCGATTGTGGTTTTGGTTAAAGTCGAAAGATATCTTTGGATACTATGACTTCTTTTTCTCTACGCCTGCACCATAGAAGCTTTAATGAGGAAGGGGACACTGATACCTATGCAGGTTATGTATATCATGTCATGTTCTGCCTTTGTTCGATACTTAAACTGAGATTTCATTTGCTCTTGGGAGTATTTGGCCTCAAATTTTAACCAAATCCTTTTGTGTCCAAACATAAGCTTGTTATTGAAACTTTTTAACATGAGAATAAAACGTAGTTGCAATTTGTCACTCAAGCCCAGTTTTCAACTTTTCACCCAAGTTATAGTTTAGTCCTGAACTGTCAGTTCCAGTTTGTATGTTTCTTCATAGAAATGAAAACTTTGTCTACCAACTGCCATTTACGTAGATAATAATATCAAGAGTTGAGGAATGACTTCAAGATATGTCCCTATGTTCCCATTTTGGAACACATTGCTATATTCTTTCTTTTAATTGCTCATTTGTGAAGCGATTTCTTCTTAAAGTGATGTGAACCCCTTTATGCAGAGCTTGAAGTCATTTCTTGGCGATGAGAAGCTCAAAGTAAGTGATTGCTTCTTCCGCTTAATGATTTCTCCATAAGAACTAAGTATTAAAGAGGTCAATGTACGTTATTGTGTAAAGTCGGGAGGGAATTTTACAGTCTTACCTACCTAAACTAATGATAGCATATGTGGAAGACCAAGATGTGTTGATGAACTGAAAATGATGTGCAGGAATTTATTAACTTTACACTCCACTACATTGCTGACTTGGATATTCCAATAAAGAGGTGAGCATAATGAAAGATTTAGTGAGCTTGTTTCTGGCAAAAATCTTAGTCGCTGTCTCTTTTGCAGAGGAACATTCATCGAGTTTCGAAGTGGCATGCTAAATGTATCACCCATTGGGAGGAATTGTAGTCAGGAAGAAAGGGATGAGTTTGAAAAGTATGACAAGGTATAAACACTTATTCTAGTTTATCACAGAAAAAGAAAAAGTATAATCGCTTCCTGCGGTACTGCAAATCGTGATTGCAGCTATTTTACTAAGATGTGCTTCTTCCTTTTTGATTGTTCTTAAAGTAATGGCTTAACAAAATATATCCAGGTTCAAAAGATACGTGAAACAATGGTTACAGTGCTCCGCAAAATATTTGCACACCTTAATCTCACCTTTTCTATTGGAGGCCAAATCAGTTTTGACGTGAGCAGCTCAAGTCTTTGCTTGCGCTGAGTAGTCTTTTAGTTCATAACAGTAGCTTCTCAAGGGATAACTTGGAAAATTTTGCTTGTGTTAGGTTTTCCCTCAAGGCTGGGATAAGACATATTGCTTGAGATACCTCGATGAATTTAACGAAATTCACTTCTTCGGGGACAAGACATACAAGGTACTATGTCCTTATATACTTGAAGCTCTTTTCTTTAGTAGTTACATGGTCCTAGAATCTGTGGATAGTTTGGTTGAGAGTGAGTCTTTCTTTATAAATTATAACTGAACAGGGAGGAAATGACTACGAGATTTTTGAATCGGAAAGAACTGTTGGTCACACAGGTCAGTATAATTCTTCAATTCATTCTTGTCATATTTGGATTATTCCTAAGAACCACATTACAAATTTATTGCGGTTCTTCTTTAAATATATTTTTTACTTTTCTGTTACTTACTTCAGTTACTAGCCCGGAGGATACCGTAAAGCAGTGTTCTATTCTTTTCCTTGGCAAGGATAACGGAAGTTCTTGAGCATGCCGCAATTTTCCTCTATGCGGTTGTATGCCAGTATTTGGAAGATGCTTGTAATTGAGTTTACTCATCAAAATCTGCATTATCTAAATGTACATTTCATTCTTAAAGTTATTATCATTTGCAAATATATTTTTAATACAATTATGTAGAGTAAGCATTTGGTACAAGTACAGGGAGTATTTTAGCCAATATTTAGACTTTATTGCATTTCTAAGAATGCAAATTCGAAATTAACATACACATGCTATCTCGTTCACCACGAAACGTAAGAGTTCATGCAACATAGAATGCTTCTGCAGTTTACAGAAAAATAAAATTCTAAGCTAGTAAACATCAAATGTTAGATCATGAAAAGAGTGCAACAGTAGTGTTATATTTCAAACACAAGTCTGTAAAATCTTTACGAGTGCAAAATATTGTACCCTCTAGAACAGCAAGGCTATCACATGTTTCTCACCTAACTAGAGTAAGAAATAATCTCGATGGAGATCGAGATCCTCTTTCCCTATTTTATATTTTTTCTCCAATTTCAACACTAGTCTAAAACAGAAAGTTTCAAATTTTCTTTTCCAAATTAAATTCACGTTCGGACATAGTTTCTTTTGGCAATGCAGTTTTCTGAAATTTCCCCTAAAATGTGCACTTTTGGTTCAATAATTCTAGTGGTATATTGTTTTTAAGAGAATACCATAAATACGTAAGCATTTGTAGAATGCGACTTAGATAAATCATAACAGAAAGAATAGAGGCAAGTCATTATTATACATGCCATAGATTCCATATGCCGAATTCGATTTATAGGAAATATTGATAAGTGTGATTTATAAGTAGTATTTGATTCATAAGTCAAATTTGACAAAATGCAGTTCATGAGTCGCAAATGCAATCTATAAATTATAGGCCAAATAGGTGTACGGCCCTTTAAACTTGACTCCAGTTTCCATTTTGATACTTTAACTTAGTGTTTTTCCTATTGAACACTTTAATATTATATGAAGTGATCTATTGAACATTTTACTCATAACCAGTAAAAACAATAAGGTGCGTGTAATTCACACATGAATGACTTAGCAAAATGATAAATAAGAGGGAGACACGTGGCATTTGGGTCAAAATAGTCAAAAAGAAGTTTTGAAAACAAAAAAGATTTATTTTAAACACCCCCTCCCACCGTCACCTTCTTCCCAACCACCCCCTTTCTTTTTTCATTCCAGGGAATCCCACCAGCCCCTTCCATAGAAACCCACATATGCCTTCTCCAATCTCTTTGGCTCTTCAACCACCAAAAGTCTACCGTTTTCATCTGCCAAAAGGAAAAAACACACGTACCGTTTTTGGATTTTCAGATATGGGGAAGGGAGAAATTTATGTCAATTTTTTTTTCTTTTTTGGGTTGAAAATCCCTTCTTTTAGCTAACTGGAGAAGAAAAAATCCAAGTTGAGAAAAAAAGGGAAGAAACAAAAAAGAATCCGGCGATTCTAGCAATCACCGGCCATTGCTCATTTCCTTTCCTCCTTCATCTCTATTATTCTGTTTCGTTGTTGTTTTAACTGATAAAAGAGCATAACTAAAAGAAGTAACCAGACATTTAATATTTTGGGGGCTACCATTAAAATCGGCGACATTTATCACCATTTCTGGTCTTCCATCGTTGTGGTATCGGAGATTCGTTCGTGTTCTGTCTATTACTGATTTTGTGGTTAGTGTGTAAATGTTAAAACCTTGATAACATATTACTATTGCTTGTCACCTCTTTGGACCTGGTCGGAGTTCTGACTTTTCCGGTGATCTCCATTAATTCCGGCAATAAAATTATTGCCGTTCTTCTGCTTTCGTTACTCGTCGGGGATCATGTGGTTATGGGTGACCTTTAGAAAAAAAAGTCAATTTTGATCTTTTTTTTAATAAAAAAATATAATCTCAAACCCATTAAATTCACGCGCGTAAGAGGGGGTGAAATACAACTCTCTTGCCATGTCAGTTTTTGTGTTTAATAGGCATACATTGATTTGGGTTGAAGTGTTCAATAGGTAATGAGCTTAGTTAAGGTATTAAAATGGAAACTGGAGCCAAATTTAAAGGGCGTACACCTATTTGGCCTAAATTATATTTACCGAATGCAATTTATGTTCTGCACACCTCAGTTTTTTTCCTTTATCGATTCTTGGTGGTGCCCTTATTCGTTTCATATAAATTTTCTTCTTTTTAAAATTTAGCTCTTCATTTATAGTTCTTCGATAGAGAATGACTTTAGAAAAAGAATAAGAGAAATTTCTCGTACACATAATAGTGAGTAATGTAGCATATCACATATTTACTAAAAGCTTAAAAATATCAACTAATAAGCACTTTTAATTACACACAAATACATTAGTAAATTTCTATATTTATCAAAGAAATTGACAAATATTAATTATGTGTAACTAAAAAGGGGCAACCGGCAAGAGATCATAAATAGCAGAAAAGAAATTGCATTAGAAAAAGACTTATAAATAGCGGTTTTTTGTGCGACTTATGGTTAGTTCTTTTTCCCTTTCTTCTTCTGTATATAGCGGAAGTAGAGGGGAAATGGCTGCCGAAGTTGCTGACGAGACTTCAACATTCTTCGTGGCCGTACACGTCGGCGCCGGATATCACGCGCCGTCGAATGAGAAAGCTCTTCGTTCCGCCATGAAACGGGCCTGCCTCGCCGCTGATTCTGTTCTCCGAAAGGTTCCTCTTCTTCCCCCACCCCAAGAACAACAAACCTTCGCTAGAAAATTAGTATTTCATGAAAATTCAATTGGTTTTTTGCTATTCAGGGTCCAGGTGGATGTATAGACGCTGTATCGGCCGCGATTCAAGTCTTAGAGGTACACATGTCTTTTAAATGCTTAATGAATGGATTTAAGTTATATACGTGATTTTTTTGTTCCACTAGCAATGAATTTTATTCTGTGATAGCAGGGTAGTTACCAGTCTAACAGATTAACAGTTGTGCTTATTAAGAGAACTACCTGTAATTACGGAATAAATGACCTAATTGTATAAATATTTTTTGCTCTATCTATGCATTGAATTTAAATTCTGAATGGAATGGTTTGGCATAGAGCGGAATAGATATAGAAGATTCTTATAGTAGAATGCAACTGGTTTGGGTTTAAGATGTAGGTAGATTGACTTCATAAAAAAAACATGTAGGTAGATTGATGAAATTTGAGTATATATTTTTTGATAACCCAAATGTTATCTTCTTGAAAACTTGGTGGGGGCAATTCCTCCATAAATTTTGAAATCTTCGAAAAAGGTTTGGTGTTTTAGGGTAGAAGGATAAGTTATCATTCAAAAGATGATCAGTAGCATGCAAAAAGTTAGTATCCTTACGTGAGATGACTCCACTGTGTTCAAATTATGTCGACTTTTTTTGTAAAGTCGTGGAGTTTTGATTTTTCAGAAAAAAAAAAAAAAATCGTTCAAAAGATGATCAGCAGAATGCAAAAAGGTAGTGTTTTTGCGTGCCATATACCTGAGTTAAAGTGTCTGGACGTTGATTATAAAGTCAGCGTAACTCACTTGTCAATTGAGATTTCCTGGAGCAGTGTTGTAAAGAGCGTGAAGCGAGAAAAGCGACAAGCTCCTTTTCGCTTAAAGTGTGAAGCGAGAAGCGAAGTGCTCGCTTTTTTGAAGTGAAGCGGAATTTTTTAAAAAAAATTAAAATAAATATTGAAAGAAAAATAAGGCAGTAAGAACTAAGAAGAACTGAAACAAAAAAGAAGGCAGTAAGTAAGAAAAAAATTGGGCAGCATTTCGCTGCAATTTAAGACCGAAACAGTGAAAGTAGAAGAAGAAGAAGCAGTGAAAGAAGAAGAAGAAGAAGAAGAAGGAAAAATAAAAACATTTGGCAGCATTGCGCTGCTATTTTGAGGCTGAAACAGTGAAAGAAAAAAAAGAAGAAGAAGGAGGAGGAGGAGGAGGAGAAATCACATACCCGGGCTTGAACTTGATGAAATTGAACTTGAAAAGTGCTGAAAATGGAACCCTAGTCGCTGTTTTTCTCTGCTGCTAGATGATGTTTTGAAAAAAGACAGTTTTTTTATTTAATTAACGTTGGCAGCCACCTAATATAGTGAAGCGCTCGCTACTGTCGCTTCTTGCTTCAGTCGCGCTTCTCGCTTTTTGGCAGAAGCTCACGCTTCATATCACCTGTTACGCTTCATAACACAGAAGCGACCATGTGCCCGCTTCGCTTCGCTTTGGAATGTTTTAGCCTTTCAAGGATTGGTATAATTTTGACGTTTAATGGAGGGAACAAAAGAATACTTGTAACTTCAATGTTTACTGAAAACATGATGCCGTTGTTATATTCTTTGCAGGATGATCCTAACACAAACGCTGGTCGAGGTTCAAATTTGACTGAAGATGGTCATGTTGAGTGTGATGCCAGCATCATGGATGGTGATTCTGGCACATTTGGTGCTGTAGGTGCAGTGCCAGGTATTCTTAGAGCAGATGCATGCACTTTTTACTCGAACAAATCATCCATTCACTACTTCTTTTTGGGGTTTACTTGTTATTTTCTCCTTTCGTATTCATACCCCTAGTTAATTGTTGCTTCTGTTTTGGTTTACTCTTGCTTTATCTTCTGTGAAGTTAATGTTACCAGGTGTGAGAAATTCCATTCAGATTGCAGCTTTGTTGGTCAAGGAACAGATGTCTGGTTCGCCACTTCTGGGACGAATATCTCCAATGTATGATTACTGGTGATATATAGATATGTTTTTTTCTCTAACAGTAATTTAAAAGAAGATCAATTAACTTACTCCGTCCATCACATCCTATGTGACGAGATTTGTCTAGAAACGAAGTTTAACGAACAAAGAAGAACATATACACAAGCTAAATATATGCAAAGTACCAAAATTGTTCTTAAAGCCAACAAGTAAATGTGAGGAGGTGAGAGTTTCACATGTCCTTTATTATTTCTCTCTCCTAATAAAAATGTGAATTTTTTATCAAGTGGGTTTCAACAGGTCATGTCATTAAGAGTTAAAGACTAGAAGGAAAAATGCGCCACATAAAATGGGACCGGAGAGAGTATCTTTTTCTATTGCGCACAGTTCCGTCCCAGAAAGATTGGCACCTCTTTGAATATGTACATTTTCATTTTACCCTTTAGTGAGATGCTCTTGGAAGTGACATAATTTGTTGTGGGCTCTTGGAAAAGTGTGACATGATTTCTTAAACTCTGTGTCCGGTCAAATGGTGCCAAACAAATTGAGTGAAGCTTTTATTTTTTGATTGATCTTTTTGCATTTTACTTTAACTGATTTTTCGTCCTACTGTCATTTTCTGATGTAGCTTTTCTCCCTCCCCTCCTCATCCTCCACCCCTCAAAAATTACCTTTCTTATTCAGGTTTTTGGTTGGTGAAGGTGCTCGTACATGGGCAATGTCCAGAGGCATTGTTTCTCCATCAACTGTGTCAGAGGCTGAAGAGGTAGTATTTGCTTGTTTCATGATAGGTTTTTATTTGCACTGAAACCATTCATAAACACTATTTCTAAGCTTGTAGTTAATTGAATTCGTGCTGCTTCCCGCTAATTTGGAAAATGACATGGACATTTTTGTCTGATATGAAACCTGGAGAACGCTGAAATTGAATCAAAATCGTGAAAATGCTGGCAGTTTGTTTCGGATTTCATTTCGGGTAGTTTGCAGAACTTTTGCTGCTTCTGTGTAGCTTCTTGTGTGTGTCTTTTGAGTGTTGACCTTTTGCTTGCATCTACTAGCGCCATATATTGTGCCTCATTCCCATGTCAACACCTAATAATTTGTCTCTTCTTCCTTCCCAACTTCTGTTTGTTCGCATAATTTGCTGAGCCCTCCCCTTCTTCCTGGTTAAGTTTCCATGGTTGCAACAACCACCCTTTTTTCCCTTAGGCCTAGAGATAGATGTATTGCGAGGCAAAAACTGGTATAGACATATTGTTTGCTGATGTTTCTCTGAACTAAGGGCATCAATGATGGTTATTTAACAGCATTGGAGGTCTATATTTAGTTAGAAGGGTGGTCTCTGTCCATTTTAAACTATCTGGATAGGTCCTTGTGTACACTCTTCTGTTCAGAAAAGTTAAATTTGCTCTAAATATGGAATGTGGAATAATGTAGCTTGTTTTGTGGAGACAGTGGCTTGTGACTGAGAGGGCCAGAACCCAATGGGAAAGGTACAAAGGGATGCTTGATGACGCCAAGGATGTTAATGACGTTTCTGCCGCTAAGATGGCACACCCTAAGGATTCTGGTACAGTATCAGGTATTTCACCACTGTCCATGCCCTTTTCAATTTATAAGCTGTTAAATACATAATTATGTAACAATTTAAGCTTTTAGTTAATGTGGTCACACATTTTCAAAATGAGGCTACAATATTCTCTGATTTCTTTACAATCATTGGTTATCATACTGCAAGGAAGACTAATAATTGATACCATTAGTACACACCCACCCCCCCAAAAAAAAAAAAAAAGGGGAAGGAAATCTTAATAATTTTTATGTTTAGAATCTTTGCATGCATAATGTTGCATATTCTAGTTTAAGAAGCCTTACATCAATATACACTTTATAGGCTGTGACAGAGGTTGTCCATTGCATCATTTACATTTTTCTTGTGCTTTAGGGTGCTAGACAACTACACAACATTTGAAATTTATCCTTAAAATATGATGTAGCTTAGAAAAGATTGTACTATCTTTATTTTTATCTATTAGTTAGAAATAAAGTTTTATCTAGTATAGGAGCCGGAATATTTTTTGTAAGCTCAAATGCCAAATCATGTACTTCTTGGTGCCCATCTATTGAAATCACTTACTTTATCAAAAAAATTAAAAATTAAAGTTTTATCTATCAAATAATAATCATATCTTTTAGCTAGAGATAGGATTCTAACTTGTTTAGAACTCCCTATTTTATAAATAGGATGATAGGTTCTAAGGTAATTTATTAGAAACTTGAATAATTAAAATTTAGTATTAAAATCCCTCTCCTTTTTCCGTCTGTCTCTTTCTGTAATTCCCCTCTCTCTCTCTCAATCTTCTCTTCTTATATTTGTATTCTTTTTCTTGTTTCTCTCTTTGATCTCCTTTCCTTGTCCCTTCCTCATTTATTCACCTTCCCTTTTCCCCTCCACCCTTCTTGGTACTACATCATCGTATAAGTTCATATTTTCAAAAAAAGAAATTGTCAAATAGAATGAGTTCTATCCCTCTGGGGTAGGGGTAAGGTCTGCGTACACTCTACCCTCCCCATACCCCACTAGTGGGATTCTACTGGGTTGTTGTTGTTGTTGTCAAATGGAATGAGTTGGCCAGAAGACATCTCTTTTTGATTGAGCATTTATATCTAATCAATGACTGTTAATTTTCGTGAAAACTTTCAGATACTCCAGAAGTGGATAACCAATCAAGAGGAAATGGAGCGAGAAATCCGATCTCAATGCTGGGTGCAGTAGACGAAGACTTTATTTCTGACACAGTTGGAGTTATCTGTGTCGATACAGAAGGACATATAGCTTGTGGGTCCTCAAGTGGTGGTATAGCTTTGAAGGTGATATTCTGAAAATGCTCGAACATTTTCAATTATACAAGTGAGCATTTCACGCTCTTGTCCCAAACCATCTTTTGATCAGGTGATCAACTCTCTGTCTGTGTGGCTTGGTGGAGGGGGTGTAGGATCTTATGATTGATCTTGTCATCTTGCTGTATCGGTAGTAGTTTCTTCATTTGGGGACAGTGTTCAGAATTTGTTTTACTTTTTGTGAAAGGGAGAAGTGTGAATACTGTCACTATGCAGTTGAAAGGTTGTAATTGAATACAATGATATTTCTGGAATAGAATGGTTAGGTTAAAAGTTGTATTGGCCCGTGTAATAGATAAATTTGCTCACGAAGTATTTGTCTCAACAAGATAAATATTTTCAACATATCCGGGGCAACTTCTTTCTTTCTCCTTGTCCATCTCATTCCGCCTCTCCGTAGCTTTTATAAGAGCTGCTTGGAACTCTTTTATAATTTAAAACGGACAACTAGTACTTGCACTGTTTAGCAAGGGCCAAACATTCATATAGGACTTGAGTAGTGTGTGCAGGAACAGCCATTTGTTCCTCAAGATCCTTTGCTGTTTATCTATGTTTTCTCCTCTTCAAGGGGTGTATCTCTATAGCAACAGATGGTGATGGCGCGCACCAGCCATGGGATTTAGTTGGATAGTTGAAAAGCATTGTGTAGCCCAGTGTTTTGGTGGTTTTGAATATGTTCCTTATGATTTAAATCGAACAATTCATTCCCGTCATGCTTTACCTTTTTTATGCTTGGAAATGATTGTCACCCTACTACTTTCCCCTCCTCTATAATTCCTAAGTTCCTTTTTTTTCTTAACTTTTTACTTTGTTTCTGATTAATTGATTTGGAAGGCTTATTAGGGAAGTATTTTTTTTAAGTAACCACCATGCTTGCAAAAGTGTCTTAACATTGTAGTATATTTTCGAACAGCTAACAGGAATATCTCCGTCTTCTTTGACCGTTGGATCTTATTTCTTCAGTTTTTATTACCAAAGTTTTCATTTAATTCAAGTTTTTTTGTATGTCCAAGGCCAGTAGCCCATTTTGTTCCTACTCTGAAATTCTGTGGCAGATAAATTCATTGGATTACTGTTCTTACTTCCCTGGAGCTTATAACAGGTTGGTGGACGTGTGGGTCTAGCGGCAATGTATGGTTCTGGTTGTTGGGCGTCTTCAAAGGGACCTTTCGGCGCTCCTTTTATAGTTGGATGTTGTGTCAGTGGTTCTGGAGAGCACCTAATGAGAGGATTTGCTGCTCGGGAATGCTGTGTTTCGTCAGCACTGTGTGTTTGACACTGCTACTTCTGTTTTTCTCTATCTATTTCCCCTACTGAGAGCGATCCAGCAATAAGTTTGAGTTATGTTTTTTCCAGAAACCATTAAAGAATTATTAACCTGAAATCCGATCTGATTTATTGCGCAGGTCTCAAGCTGGGCCATCTTCTGCCTGTAAAAAAGTTTTACACTCTGTTGTTCAGGAGAATAGTCAGTGTGGCACTGAAAGTAGTGCTGGCTTCCTGCTAGTTCAAGCAGAATCTCCTAGAATGGTAACACCATTCTCAAGATTTTGTTATCTTTTTTTTTCTGTTCTACCCTTGTTAAATCTAGGAACCTATCATTCCAATACCCTTAGCTATTAATTTTCCATAGATTGCGGGTGGTTTGGCTAAGATGGATGCTGTTGAGATTGCAGCTGTTTATTCATCGTCTTCTTTTGGAATAGGTTATTTTGGCAGCTCAATGGAGAGGCCCAAGGTATATTTTCATATTTTGTGTATTATATTTGGTGGTACTTATTTACTATTGAAACTAATGGTCAAGAATCAGTAGTTGAACATTTTTTGTTCTCTCTTCTTGTTCCTCTTCTTATTCTTCTTTGTTCAACTATAGAGAAATAAGTTAATTATGGTTTTAGAAGAGTGTGATTACCCTAAATATAGTTTGGCGTTCTTCTTCTTTGTTCATCTCTAAAAGTTAGACGCATGTGTAAAAGACCAACTAAGAAATTTGTACCCAAGTTTAGGACAGAAAACTGTAGTACACAACAACATACCCAATATTATCCCACACCGTGGGGTATGGGGAGGGTAGTGTGTACGCAGACCTTACCCCTACCTTATGAGGATAGAGAGACTGTTTTCAATAGACTCTCGGCAACATAATTAAAAATCTTTGAACAGCATATTTCTACTTTTATAAGTCAAGATTTGTAATTGATTCAAGGTAAACTACTTTCTAAAGAGAAGAAAACAAATATGTTCATTATCCACCGAGTTTCAAAAGCTGCGGTTGGTCCAAAGGATCGGCCCCAGACGGATTTCTCGGTCATAAAAAAAAAAAAAAAAAACAAATATGTTACCATTTCAAAAAGAAAAAAGAGAAGAAAACAAATAGAAGTTGATATGGAACATACCCTGTCTAGTTTCAACACTTCCTGGAGTCATGGTAGCTTTTGCTTTGTCAAAGTGCAGTAGTATCAAGTTTAGCAGCTAACATTTGAGCCTGATCAACAGGACAGATAGACTTATAAGAATTGGTACAATTTGTTTACTAAAGGGGCCATATTCCATGCTTATGACTAACTAAAATTCATCTGATGAAGAGAACCTTTCATTTATATGTATCTCATGTACTTCCAAGCATCACTCAGCGAACTTAGAGGAATCTTCGATGGTACATTGGTGTCCTTTTCATTTTGATTAAACCATGTTGTACAGGTTTCAGTGCTTAGGAGTACAAAGAAGCATGGTAAAACAGCAATAGGTGAGTTTGCAGCACGAGTCAGTCTTGCAGCCAAGAAAATGTAGGGTTGCAGCCGGAAAACAGTAAATGGCGACCTTCCTCTTCAATGGCATCATCATGTGGACTTGCTATCGTATAATCTGAATAGCGAGGAGGACTAAAGTGCATTTTCCTTAATGTTGGGAATTTTATTTCATCTGGAGTTTTTTGCATAAAATGTCGGGGAATTTGATTTGCATACTCTCAAAACCACATTTTAGACAAATAACCAAAGATGTAATTTACTTAAATTGCACTAGCTAGTTCCCTGAAATCCATTTATATGGATCTAATAAACTTCTAAGCATCATTGAAGTTAGAGGAATCTTTGATTGTAAAGGTGTCCTTTTCATTTTGATTAAAACAAGTTGTAAAGGTTTCAGTGCTCAGGAGTACAAAGCAGCATGGTAAAAGGGATAATAATATAATCGTATCATCACCAAAAAAGAATAACTTATTTTTGATATTAATATTACAAAACCATATTTTGCGAACTGACGTCGCCGTATTATTTAGACTTGTGAACTGTTCCTTCTTTTCCTAAGAACTACTAGGGGTGTAGAAAATCGATAAATCGTACCAAACCAATAATTCGAGTCAAATTGGGAAAAAACATTCGATGTGGTTTGGTGTCAAATTGGGAAAAAACATTCGATGTGGTTTGGTTTGATTTGGTTTGGTATTGGAATATAAAATCCGACCATAAATGGTTTGGTTTGATTTTAACTAAAAAAAAGTCAAACCGAAACCAAACAACTGCGATAGTAAATTTATACAATTTTTAAAAATATTTTATACATATAAATATTTATTGTAATGTAATTTATAAATATTTCTTAAACCTTTTCACAATTTTATCTTTTAACGTATTATTTCAAGTTTAGACTTAACATTCTTGAATGGTAAATAAATTTTATAGCGCATAAATGTAGTAACTCAAACAAAGTTCAAATCAATACTAATGCTAACAAAAGAAATTCAATTCAATACTAGGAATGATGATAGTGTTGGATAATTATTTTAGTTTTACATTGGTTTATAATGAAAATGCATAACTTAGTTTATCTTTTTTTTTAGTGCTTAGTGATGTAATTAATATTGGTACTTATTAGCTATACTTATTTTAGCATGACCTATATAGTATTTTAGATTATGTTAATTTTCATTATGGCTTATTAATTAGCAATATTTGTTTTATGTAATTTTATTATTTTATCTTAGTTATTGAATATTTTAGTATAATGCTATGACTTATCTCATACTATTGTGTTAGTTTCTTGAAAAACACATTATATAGTTGTATTTTAGTAAGACTTAAGAAATATTTGGAGCACAAGTTACATATTTTATGCTATGAAGACTTTACTGGAAAAAAATCCGAAAATCCGAAAAACCCGAGAACAATCGAGATTGAAAACCCCGACTTTGTTGGTTTGGTTTGATTTATAAATTTAAAAACCCGACACCATTAGTTTGGTATGATAATTCAAAAATTCGAACCAACCCGACCTATGTACACCCCGAGTAATTACTCATACGTAACATAGCTAATTCACCTCATTTCCGAATAACTATAATCACCTCCAATCCCAATTATTTCTATATCATATATTATAAATACAAACTTCTTTCTAGTCACTTTGTATTTATTTCCCAATAGTCATTCTGTATATAAGGTGGTCGCTAAGTTTGTTGGTCTTTCTTTTAGGCTCAGAATCACAACCAAGCCTCTATTAATTTATCAACTATGAGAAACAATTTTCCATCTGCTTTCTTTCGAATTAGTTTGTCTCGGAAAATCTCACCCTCATTGCCCTATATAGAAATCCTGGTTAAAGGGAACCTTAGCGCAACAATAAAAATTAAAGTTGTGTGACTATAAATCTATATGAAAAACATTGAATCTCTTTGACATGAGTAAGGCTTCTAGTTTAGCGGCAAATGTCACGGCTCGAAAGTTGCTTTTAAATGTAGGCTTGAATTTCAGGTGTGGCCATTTCTTCAATACCTTATTTTAGACTAAAGAGGAGTCTTAGCGCAACGATAAGAGTTGTCAGTGACCTGACTAGAAGGTCATAAGTTCAAATCGTGAAAATATTCACTAATAGAAAAGCAAAAAAACATAAGTAAGCACTTTCCAAAATTTCGCACATAGCGGGAGCTTAATACATCGTACTACCTTATTTTGTTTAAATCCTGGCTCCTCCTTCCAATTCACAGAGTGATAATGTCTTAAATGTGCTATTCCCTCTGGCCATTTTGACAAGATTAATGTGAACTAGTGTGAACATTTGAAGCCTCCTTTTAGGAAGAAATTGGTAGATGCATTTTTCATGCATTTACATTGCATGTTCACACTTAATATGATGTCATGCATGACATTATTAAGGCCATTTCTCTTCTATAAATAGCAAGGGTTTTGTTCATTTGTAAACATCTCTCACTTGCCTTCTTATCTCCTAAGTCATTTGAATCTTCTTTCTTTCTTGTAGTATTTCACTTGTATTTTTGGAGTGAAATAAATTTGAGTTGATTGTGTCCGAGGACTAGGCAAAAATCAAATTTTGCCGAACCTCGTTAATTTCTGGTGTTCATTTTATTATTGTCTCATTTACTATTTATTAGCTACCTTTAGATATAGTAGTTGTGATTTAATCACTCTCTATATATTCAGCTTCCGCAACACCTGACTCCTCCTTCCAATTCACAGAGAGATAATGTCTTAAATGTGCTATTCCCTCTGGCCATGACTCAAGATAAACTTCCGTACTTAGTCTATTAAGATTCTTTCAGAAAGTTGATTCGTATTTCTTAACAAATGTGGTGGTTCACTTGGCAATATTTAAAGCAAGAAAGAAAGAAATATGAATATTCTTATTCAGTTTAAGCGTCCTAGCTAATGACCTGATGAATTTTAGACATAAAAGTTTCTCTTTACTTCCTTAGTACTTTTCTTTTTTGTAAAATAAAATAGAAATGAACAAGATTTCTTTTAGGAAACGTTTCTGAACTCGTAGTCCAATGAAGAGGAAAATTATATAGATGGGATTAAAATCTAATTCTCCATATATAGCAAAAGCAAAATAATTTTCATTTATTAAAAAATTAAATATATAAGCTTAAAGAGCGAAGCTTGCTTACGCCTCAAGAAAGTATTCCCTCGTTGCTTAACCTATACCTTGAAAATACTACCTTTTCGAAGTGACCCTACTAATAAACATTCCAATTATAAACTTACATACTAATAGAAAAAAGTTAGGAAACTAATGGACGAATCAAAAAATAAATAAGAAAATCTACATTTTAAATTCCTAATTAAGCATGCTAAAAGAAAAGAAAAAACTGAAAATATGCCCTAAAGAATGGGGTTAATTTCACACGTGACCACTAAACTTTACAAGTTATAATAAAGTCATGAAACTATTTTTTGAACTTTATTGTTCGTATTAGTAATATAAGTTACAAATTACATAATTATTTATTAGTAAAACCCTAACAACCTTTATCAGGAAATAAGTTTACGAAACAAAATAAATGGAAGAAAGCAAGCCATTTATTAGTAGGAATGGGATTTCCATCAGCTTGATCTATAAATAGTTACTAAAACCCTATTAGCAAATTAGAAACAACTCATCAGTATNGTAGTCCAATGAAGAGGAAAATTATATAGATGGGATTAAAATCTAATTCTCCATATATAGCAAAAGCAAAATAATTTTCATTTATTAAAAAATTAAATATATAAGCTTAAAGAGCGAAGCTTGCTTACGCCTCAAGAAAGTATTCCCTCGTTGCTTAACCTATACCTTGAAAATACTACCTTTTCGAAGTGACCCTACTAATAAACATTCCAATTATAAACTTACATACTAATAGAAAAAAGTTAGGAAACTAATGGACGAATCAAAAAATAAATAAGAAAATCTACATTTTAAATTCCTAATTAAGCATGCTAAAAGAAAAGAAAAAACTGAAAATATGCCCTAA
>AWOL01S0018074.1:0-16909 GCA_000715115.1 Nicotiana otophora
TATATTACACATTTAATATATATACTATACTATACTATATACATCTTAGATATTTTTTTTAACATCCTTTTGTCTCTAATATCTATTTTTTTTAAAACAATATATATATTAGGCCCACTTAGCCCGCGGCCGGTCCTTAGAAAAAGTCCGTTTAGGCCCGGGACCGTTTGGCCCGTTTAATTTGAGCCCGACCCGGAACCGTTTGGACCGGCCCACTTAGTCCGTTTAGGCTCGGGACCGGCCCAGTTGCCATCCCCAGTGCAGTATTAGTACAACTGACCCCATGTACTGGTGAGTGTCGAGCTTAACCTCGACGAAGTAGTGATGAGGCTATGACAAGACACCCACATAATAAACCTGTGCAGATAACAGTATATGTACAAGAAAACAACAGTAACAGCTAAACATGTATTACTGGGAGGGGGAATATGCTAAAGGGGCACAAGATATAAGAGATACAACAGAAATAATAACCAGAACAGTCAACATGCTTTTAACTAGTGTAAAACAACTAAACACAATGAAGAAAATTGCACGGCATCACTCTTCATGCTTTTACTCTCAGCCACACAATATAAATCAATAGATACGGCACGACATCACCTTTCGTGCACCAACTCTCATAACGTGGCACAACATCATCCCTCGTGCATTAACACTCATAATATGGCACGACATCACCCTTCGTGCATTAACACTCACAATATGGCACGACATCACCCTTCGTGCATTAACACTCATAATATGGTACGACATCACCCTTCATGCATTAACATTCACAATATGGCACGGCATCACCCTGCGTGCATTAACACTCTCCCTTACCATAATGCAATGAACAAATAACAACAGGGAGATGGAATAACAAGTACAAGCCTTACTTCAATATGTTCCACAATACCAACCTGAACTTCGAAATCAATACTCAATTATCACCAAAAAATCCGTAAACATGATAAGAACGAGCAATTTAACAATACTAGTCTAAACATGGATAACATGAATAAAGGAAACTATAATTTCAAGAAACCAAGCCCCCGCCCGCATGCTTTAACCCGAATACAATGCATAAGTACTCGTCACCTCATATATATGTTGTTCCCCAACATTTAAACATGTAGAAAATAGAGAAACAAGTCATATTCCCTCAAGTCAAGGTTAGACACAACACTTACCTCGCTCCAAAGGCCACTCAATGCTCCATTACCGATTTTTCTCTAGAATCCACCTCCAAACCACTCGTATCTATCCACAAATGACTCAACGATATCAAATATTGCTAAAGAAATCAATTACAATGCATAAATTTAGATTTCCCAAACTTTCCCCCAAAAAGTCAAAATTGACCTCGGGCCCGCTTGGTCAAAACCCGAGGTTCAGACCAAAATCCATTCACCAATTCACCCCCGAACCCGATTATATAATTTATTTCGAAATCCGACCTCAATTCGAGGTCTAAATTCTAATTATGCAAAAATCCCTAATTCTACCCAAACCTCTAATTTCCACCATGTAAATCCTAGATTTTAGGTTGCAAACTCATGAAATGTAATGGGTAATTGAAAGAAAGTAGGTTAGAATCACTCACCAACCAATTAGGGAAGAAAATCCTTTAGGAAAATCGCCTCTAGGTCTTCTAGTTTTGAAACTTTTGAAAGAATGACAAAATCCCGTAATTGGGACTGTTTTAAGTCACTGGCGTCAGTTGTTCATCGCGTTCGCGTGGAACTGGACGCGTTCGCGAAGAGCATGGCCCAACTGGCTTACGCGATCGCGAGTAACTCCACACGTTCGCGAAGGTCTAGCCCACCTCATCTCCGCATTCTCGAGACTGGGCTCGCGTTCGCGTAGAGTTACCTCAACTCCCCTACCCTGTCTATCTAATGCTACACATTCGCGTGTGGCTGGTCGCGTTTGCGTAGAGCAGGACCCCCAATGCTCCGCGTTCGCGACCAAAGTTTCGCATTTGCGTACAACAAAATCTCCCCTAGCCCATTTTACCCTTCACGATCGCGGGAGCATATTCGCAACCGCGAAGTAGGAAACACCAGAAACCAGCAGAAGTGAAAACCTGCAAGCTTTCTAAGTTCAAATCATCCTGTAGCTTATCCGAAACTCACCCGAGCCCTCGGGGCTCTAAACCAAAAGTGCACACAAGTCCAAAAATATCATACGAACTTGCTTGCGCGATCAAATCGCCAAAATAACACCTAGAACCACGAATCAGACACCGAATCAAATGAAATTTTTAAGAAAACTTTAAAACTTCTATTTTCACAACCGAATGTCTGAATCACGTCAAATAAACTCTGTTTCTCACCAAATTCGACAGACAAGTAATAAATATTATAGTGGATCTGTACCGGGCTCCGGAACCAATACGGACTCGGTATCAACAAAACCCAATATCACTCAATTCTTAAAATCATTAAACTTTCAAACTTTTAATTTTTCATCAAAATTTCATATCTCGAGTTAGGGACCTCGTAATTCGATTCTGGGCATACGCCCAGGACCCTAATTACGATACGGACTTACCGGGACCATTAAAATATAGATCTGGATCCATTAACTCAAAACGTTGACCAAAGTAAACTCAAATAATTTTCAAAGTAAAATTTCATATTTTTCACAGTTTTTAACATAAAAGCTTTCCGGAAATACGCCCAGACTACGCGCGCAACTCGAGGAAGGTAAAAATGCGATTTGTAAAGCTTCGGATCACAGAGTTAGATTTTAAAACATAAGATGACCTATCAGGTCATCATATTCTCCACCTCTAAAACAACCGTTCGTCCTCGAACGAACATAGAGAAGTACTTGGGCTGGTGAAAAGATGTGGATATTTACTCTGTATATCTGACTCGGACTCCCAAGTAGCTGCCTCAACGAGCTGACCTCTCCACTGCACTCGAACTGAAGGACAACTCTTAGACCTTAGCTGTCAAACCTGCCGGGCTAGAATAGCCACCAGCTCCTCCTCGTAAGCCAAATCCTTGTCCAACTGGACATAGCTGAAATCTAACACACGGGACGGATCATCGTGATACTTCCAGAGTATGGACATATGGAATACCGTATAAATAACTGCTAAACTAGGTGGCAATGCGAGCATGTAAGCCATCTAGCCCACTCTCTCCAGAATCTCAAAGGGCCCAATATACCTAGGGCTAAACTTGCCCTTCTTTCCAAATCTCATTACACCTTTCATGGGTGATACCCGAAGCAACACTCTCTCTCCGACCATGAATGCAACATCACAAACTCTACGGTCGGCATAACTCTTCTGCCTGGACTGAGCTGTGCGAAATCGATCTTGAATAATCTTAACCTTATCTAAGGCATCCTATACTAGATTTGTACCCAATAACCGAGCCTCCCCCGGCTCGAACCACCCAACTAGCTACTGGCACCGCCTACCATATAATGCCTCGTAGGGAGCCATCTGAATGCTCGACTGGTAGCTATTGTTGTAGGCGAACTCTGCAAGGGGAAAGAACTAATCCCATGAACTTCCGAAGTTTATCACACATGCGCGAAGCATATCCTCCAAGATCTAAATAGTGCGCTCGGTCTGCCCATCCATCTGAGGATGAAACGCTGTGCTCAACTCAACCCGCGTGCCCAACTCACGTTGTACTGCTCTCCAAAGTGCGAGGTAAACTGCGTACCTCGATCAGAAATAATGTACACAGGCACACCGTGGAGATAGACGATCTCGCAGATGTAAATCTCTGCCAACCGCTCCAAAGAATAGGTAACTGCCACATGAATGAAATGCGCTGACTTAGTCAGCCTGTCCACAATGACCCAAACTGCGTCAAACTTCCTCTGAGTCTGTGGGAGTCCAACAACGAAATCCATAGTGATACGCTCCTACTTCCACTTAGGAATATCTATTTGCTGAAGCAAACCACCAGGTCACTAATGCTCATACTTTACTTGCTGATAATTTAGACACCGAGATACATAAGCAACTATGTCCTTCTTCATCCTCCTCCACCAATAATGCTACCGCACGTCCTGATACATCTTGGCGGTGCCCGGATAAATAGAATACCGGGAATTGTGAGCCTTCTCAAGAATCAACTCACGAAGTCTATCCACATTAGGCACACAAACACGACCCTTCATCCTCAAAACTCTGTCATCTCTGATAGTAACCTGCTTGGCACCACCGTGCCGCACTGTGTCCCTAAGGACTAACAAATGAGGGTCGTCATACTGCCGATCTCCGATACGCTCAAACAAAGAAGACGTAGCGACTGTACAATCTAGAACACGACTGGGATCTGAAATATCCAACCTCACAAACTGGTTGGCTAAAGTTCGAACATTTGAGGCAAGCAGCCTCTTACCGACTGGAATGAACGCAATGTTGCCTATACTCGCTGCCTTTCTACTCAATGTGTCGGCCACCATATTTGCCTTCCCGGGGTCTTACAAAATAGTGATATCATAGTCTTTCAATAGCTCTAACCACCTCCTCTACCTCAAATTGAGATCCTTTTGCTTGAACAAATACTGAAGGCTCTGATGATCCGTGAAAACCTCACACGACACACAGTAAAGATAGTGCCTCCAAATCTTCAGTGCATGAACAATGACTGCCAAGTCTAAGTCATGAACAAGGTAATTCTTCTCATGAACCTTAAACTTCCGCGATGCATACACAATCACTCTGCCCTCTTGCATCAATACTGCACCTAGCCTAACACTGGACGCATCACAATATACCGTATAAGATTTTGAACCTGTGGGCAACACCCAACACCAACGTTGTATTCAAAACAGTCTTGAGCTTCTGAAAGCTCGCCTCACACTCGTCCGACCATCTGAACGGGGCACCCTTTTGGGTCAACCTGGTGAATGGGGCTACTATAGATGAAAACCCCTCCACAAATCGACGGTAATAGCCTGTCAAACCCAAGAAACTATTGATCTCCGCAACTGAAGTGGATCTAGGCCAGTTCTGAACTGCCTCAATCTTCTTAGGATCTACCTGAATGCCCTCTGCTGACACAACGTGCCCCAAGAAAGCGACTGAATCCAACCAAAACTCGCACTTTGAAAATTTAGCATACAACTGGCTGGCTCTCAGAGTCTGAAGTACAATCATGAGATGCTTCTCATGCTCCTCTTGACTGCGGGAGTAGATCAAGATATCATCAATAAATACGATCACAAAGGAGTCCAAATAAGGCTTGAATACTCGGTTCATCAAATCCATGAATGCTGCTGGGCATTTGTCAACCCAAAGGACATCACCAGAAACTCATAATGCCCAAAACGAGTCCGTAAAGCTGTCTTAGGGACATCATATGCCCTAATCCTCAACTAATGGTAGCCAGATCTCAAATCAATCTTCGAAAACACCTTGGCACCCTGAAGGTGATCAAATAAATCGTCAATCCTCGGCAATGGATACTTGTTCTTGATGGTGACTTTGTTCAACTGTCAATAATCTATGCACATCTTCATCGATCTGTCCTTCTTATTCACAAACAACACATGTGCACCCCAGGGCGAGACACTAGGTCTAATGAAGCCCTTATCAAGCAAATCTTGCAACTGTTCCTTCAATTCTTTCAACTCTAGCGGGGCCATACGGTATGGCGGAATAGAGATGGACTGAGTATCCGGAGCCAAATCAATAAAGAAATAAATATCCCTGTCGGGTGGCAACCCCGGCAAGTCTGCATGAAATACCTCTAGAAACTCACGAACAACGAGTACTGAATCCATGGAAGGAACCTCCATACTAGAATTGCGGACATAAGCCAAATAAGCTAGACACCCTTTCTCGACCATACGCCGAGCCTTCATATAGGAGATAACCCTGCTGGTAGAATGGCCAGGAGTCCCTCTCCACTCTAATCGAGGCAACCCCGGCAAGGCTAAGGTTACCATCTTGGCATGACAATCCAATATAGCGTGATAAGGTGACAGCCAATCCATACCCAAAATGACATCGAAATCAACCATATCGAGAAGTAGAAGGTCTACACTAGTCTCAAGACTCCCAATGGTGACTACACATGAATGGGAAACGCGGTCTACAACAATAGCATCCCCCATAGGTGTGGACACATACACAGGATCACTCAAAGAATCACGAGGCACGATAAAATATGAATCAAAATAGGATGACACGTAGGAATAAGTAGAACCCGGATCAAATAGAGCTGAAGCATCTCTACTGCAAACTGAAACAGTACCTGTGATAACAACGTCACATGACTCAGCCTCAGGCCTGGCTGGAAATGTATAACATCGGAGTTGGGCCACACCACTCTGAACTACATATCTAGGACGGGCCCTAACTGGCTGGCCTCCACCTCTAACGACCTGACCTTCACCTCTAATAGTCTGGCCTCTACCTTTAGCTGCCTGACCCCTACCTCTAGCTGGCTGAGAAGGCGGTGCAGCAACTGGTGCTGGAACGATAGCATGAGAACCCTGATGTTGTGAGCTGCCCGATGCCCAAGGGTAAAATCTAGCAATGTGCCTCGGATCACTGCAAATATAATAGAACCTCGGTTGTTGTGACTGCTGACCCTGAAACTGACCCTGTTGACCTATGTAACCACCCTGAAAACTCTAGAGCGGAGGTGCACTAATAGGAGTTGGTGGTGCACTATAGGCTAGCTAGTCGGAATAAGGCATATGAGGGCCACGACCACCTGAGGCACCGTGGGATGCCTGGAGTGCTGAATGAAATGGCCTGAGAGGATGGCCTCTACCAAAAGTACCCCTGCCTCCAGATGAGGCACCGCTGAACCCCCCGGAATGACGTGGTCTCTTGTCAGACCCCTGACCTCCCTGAGCAAGAATTATCTCGACTCGCCTGGCGACATTGGCAGCCGCCTGAAAAGCAATCCTATTCCCAGTATCCTTAGCCATCTACAATCTGATAGGCTGAGCAAATCCATCAATAAACCTCCTCACCCTCTCTCTTTCTCGGTAGGAAGCAGAAAAAGAGCATGACGGGCCAAATCTACAAAATGGGTCTCATACTGAGTAACAGTTATACTGCTCTGCTGGAGACGCTCGAACTGACGACGGTGCTCCTCTCTTAGCGTGATAGGGAGAAACTTCTCTAGAAAGAGCTGAGAGAACTGGTCCCAAGTAAGAACAGGCGACCCCGCTAGTCTGGTCAACAAATAATCTCTCCACCATTTTTTGGCGGAACCAGTCATTTGAAATGCAGCAAAATCGACCACATTGGTCTCCACTATACCCATGTTCTGTAGCACCTCATGACAGCTGTCAAGATAATCATATGGGTCCTCAGAAGGTGCACCACTGAAGTGAACTGGAAAGAGCTTGGTAAAAATCTGTCCAATCTCCACAAAGCCTCAGAAGACATAACTGACCCATCACCATTCTGTGCCGCAACAACCAGTTGAACTACTTTGACTGGATAAGTGGCGGGAGTCTGATATTGGGGAGCCATCTGCTCCGGAGTGTGAGTAGCAGGAGTCTGGGTTCCTCCTCTAACCTGAGAGACGGCTGGTTCCATGGGAAATGCGCCAGTCTGGGCCACACTCTCCATAAGACCCACCAAACGGATGAAAGCGTCCTGAAGCACTGGGGTGGCAATGAACCCCTCCGGGACCAGAGCTGGTCCAACAGGCACAGCCTGGGCTGGAACCTCCTCATCAAACTCTACCTGAGGCTCTACCGCTGGTGCTGCTGCTCGGGCTCTAGGCTGAGCCCTGCCCCTGCCTCGGCCTCTGGCACGGCCTCGGCCTCGACCTCTGCCCCTCATAGGATCTACCACTGGAGGCTCTGGATGCTGCTCAGCTAAAGATGCAATATATGTTCTCGCCATCAATGAGAGAATAAGAGTAGAAGAGTTTAATTAGCATTGTGAGAACAAAATCGCACGACAGAGAAGAATAGAAGTGAAATTTGTTCCTAAACTTCATAGCCTCTGGGAGATAAGTATAGACGTCTTCCTACCGATCCACCGGACTCTACTAAGCTCACTCGTGAATTGTGAGACCTAGGAAACCTAGTGCTCTGATACCAAAATGTCACGATCCAAAATTCCTACCTTCGTGTCCGTGATGGCGCCTAACATTCCATTTGCTAGGCAAGCCGACATTAGAGAATTATTAAGCCAATCCTTATTCAATTCAGTAAATAACAGTAAATAAGCTAAAATGGAGTATAACGAGTGCAGAATAATATAAAAACTTCATTAATTACTACCACCCGGATCTGGAGTCACATCTCACGAGCTACTATGATTTACTACAAATAGAGTATGAAAAGGAAAAATACACTGTTCTGGAGTAAGGAAACAGTAATGATAAAACTAGGAAGAGACTCCAGGTTCTGCGGCCACCATCAGATCTACCTTGGGTCTCCTGACAACAAATCCAAGCTGCTAAGCCTCACGATCAGCTAGGACTGGTACCAAAATCTGCACAAGAAGTGTAGAATATAGTATCAGTACAACCGACCCCACGCACTGGTAAGTGTCGAGCCTAACATCGACGAAGTAGTGATGAGGCTATGACAAGACACCCAAATACTAAACCTGTGCAGATAACAATATATGTATAAGAAAACAACAATAACATCTAAACATGTACTACTGGGAGGGGGAACATGCTAAAGGGGCACATGATATAGGAGATACAACGGAAATGATAACCAGAACAGTCAACATACTTTAACCAGTGAAAAACAACTAAACACAATGAAGAAAATTGCACGACATTACCCTTCGTACTTTTACTCTCAGCCTCACAATATAAATCAATAGATAAGGTACGACATCACCCTTCGTGCGTTAACTCTTATAACATGGCACGGCATCACCCATCGCGCATTAACACTCATAATATGGCACAGCATTACCCTTCATGCATTAACACTCACAATATGGCACGACATCACCCTTCGTGCATTAACACTCACAATATGGCACGACATCACCCTTCGTGCATTAACACTCATAATATGGCACGACATCACCCTGCGCGCATTAACACTCTCCCTTACCATAATGCAATGAACAAATAACAACAGGGAGATGGAATAACAAGTACAAGCCTTACTTCAATATTTGGTTTCCACAATACCAACCTCAACTTCGAAATCAATACTCAATTATCACCAGAAAATCTGTAAACATGATAAGAACGATCAATTTAACAATACTAGTCTAAACACGGATAACATGAACAAAGAAAACTATAATTTCAAGAAACCAAGCCCCCGTCCGCATGCTTTAACCCGAATACAACGCATAAGTACTCGTCACCTCACATATACGTTGTTCCCCAACATTTAAACATGTAGCAAATAGAGAAACAAGTCATATTCCCTCAAGTCAAGGTTAGACACAACACTTACCTCGCTCCAAAGGCCACTCAATGCTCAATTAACGATTTTCCTCTAGAATCCACCTCCAAACCACTCGTATCTATCCACAAATGACTCAACAATATCAAATATTGCTAAAGAAATCAATTACAATGCATAAATTTAGATTCCCCAAACTTTTCCCCAAAAAGTCAAAATTGACCTCGGGCCCGCTTGGTCAAAACCCGAGGTTCAGACCAAAATCCATTCACCAATTCACTTCCGAGCCCGATTATATAATTTATTTCGAAATCCGACCTCAATTCGAGGTCTAAATTCCAATTATGCAAAAATCCCTAATTCTACCCAAACCTCTAATTTCCACCATGTAAATCCTAGATTTTAGGTTGAAAACTCAGGAAATGTAATGGGTAATTGAAATAAAGTATGTTAGAATCACTCACCAACAAACTGGGGGAAGAAAATCTTTTAGGAAAATCGCCTCTAGGTCTTCTAGTTTTGAAATTTTTAAAGAATGGCAAAATCCTGTAATTGGGACTGTGTTCATCGCATTCGCGTGAAACCTGACGCTTTCGCGAAGAGCATGGCCCAACTGGCTTACGCGATCGCGAGTAACTCCACGCATTCGCGAAGGTCTAGCCCACCTCACCTCTGGGTTCGCGAGACTGGGATCGCATTCTCATAGAGTTACCTCAACTCCCCTGCCCCGTTTATCTAAAGCTACGCGTTCGCGTTCGCGTAGAGCAGGCCCCCCTAATGCTCCGCGTTCGCGACCAAGGTTTCGCGTTCGCGTACAACAAAATCTCCCTCATTCCATTTTACCCTTCGCAATCGCAGGAGTATATTCGCGACCATGAAGAAGGAAACACCAGAAACCAGTAGAAGTGAAAACGAGCAAACTTTCTAAGGTCAAATCATCCCGTAGCCTATCCGAAACTCACCCGAGCTCTCGGGGCTCTAAACCAAAAGTGCACACAAGTCCAAAAATATAATACGAACTTGGTCGCATGATAAAATTGCCAAAATAACACCTAGAACCACGAACTAGACACCAAATCAAATTAAATTTTCAAGATAACTTTAAAACTTCTATTTTCACAACCGAACGTCTGAATCACGTCAAATCAACTCTGTTTCTCACCAAATTCGATAGACAAGTCATAAATACTATAGTGGACCTGTACCGGGATCCAAAACCAAAATACGGACCATGTATCAACAAAACCAAACATCAGTCAATTCTTAAAATCATTAAACTTTCACACTTTTAATTTTTCATCAAAATTCCATATCTCGAGCTAGGGACCTCAGAATTCGATCCCGGGTATACGCCCTAGTCCCAAATTACGATACGAACCTATCGGGACGATCAAAACACAGATCCGGGTCCGTTTACTCAAAACGTTGACCAAAGTCAACTCAAATGGTTTTCAAAACAAAATTTCATATTTTTCACAGTTTTTTAACATAAATGTTTTTCAGAAACACGCCTGGACTGGGCGCGCAACTCGAGCAGGGTAAAAATGAGATTTTAAGGCTTTGGATCACAGACTTAGGTTTTAAAACATAAGATGACCTATCGAGTCATCACACGTTTTTGGCTAAGCGTCAAACGATCGAAACACTCGCCTAGAGTTTTAGGGATATATTGGATATCGATGAACCGTTTGGTGGAAAAGTAATAGTTTGGGAGGTGATATCTGTCAAGTACGATCAGTAGTTCCAAAATTAACCAAAGCAGAAACTGTAAAAGCTAGTTTGCAAAATTAAACTTATGGCCTCAAATGAAAAATGTTCAAATGACAAGAAATATAAAAGTAAGAACAAATCCAACTTTCAGTGACTTCTTGCTTCGTATCAGAAACGAAAAAGAGCATCTAATAAAAAAATAATTTGGTTCTTCTAAGACACTTGGTTATCAACCCCAATGGTATTAGTAGTGCATTTAATAAGAAAAATATTTTTAGCATTAGATTAAAACGTAATTTGTGCAAATTACATGATAGAAATTAAAGATCTATCTTAGCTAGCAGAAATGAATATGTTGGTCAACTAAATAAAATGTTGATTGCTAAGTTGTATGGTAAAAATAAAATATTTTTCAGTTTTGACTCAGCAGAAGATGATATCAACAATTACTACTAAGAAGAATTCTTGAATACTTTAATACCAAATGGCTTTCTACCGTACATATTTGTTGTCAAGTTAATTATTTCTTACGCATGTTAATGTCACTATATATATAATAGACTAAGTTAAAATTGATCTTCTATTGCATATATGTTGATTTTGAAGAAAAATATGCTCGTCATGCTACTAAAAATTTAGATCCGCTGAATAACTTATGTAATAGTACACGTACGGTATATAAAAGTTTTGACAATAACGTCATACATGCAAAACTTATGATACTGGTCAATGTGCTTCTAAGTATGTGTTTATTCCCGAATTCAACTTTCGTCTTCCGAAATTAAAGAATATCCTTTTAAATTTGTGTAAAAATAATTTTCAATATGTTTATGTTTTGTAGTTATAATAAATAAAACACAAGAAAAAACATCCTAAATATTGGACTATATTTACCATAATATATTTTCTTACACGAATAACTATATGTTGCACTTTCAAAAGAGATATCAATATCGACAACAAGAGTTCTAGTTATGGCAGAGTAACCAAAGCAATAGAAGGAAACATATACAAAATGTCACGACCCAAAATCCATTAAGTCCGTGATGGCGCCGGACACCACTGTCAGGCAAGCCAACCATAATTCGAATAATTTAATTACCCATTTTAATATTTTTGAAATAGAAATTTCTTCAATGAAATAGTAAAGATAAAACTCATAGAGTAAATAATAAATAATTTTAGCAGCTAAATTTCTAAACAATTCACAACCATTCCCAAAACCCGGTGTCACAAGTACATGAGCATTTACTAAGGAATTTAAAATAAAATACAGCATCTATCGAGAATACAAATTAGATAGGAAAATATAATAACTCTGAAAGAGACTTTGTTAGCTGTGGATCGTAATATAGAATGAAACTCACCTATGTCCCTACAATTATTAACCACACCTCTGCGCCCATAAGGCCGCTATATATATATGTACCTGCACAATAAAATGTGCAGCAAGTGTAGTATGAGTATGAAAACAACGTGTAACAGTAAGTATCAAGCCTAATCTCGAAGTGGTAGAGACGAGATTGTCGACCTTGACACTCACTAAGGGTCAATAATAATAAGTAACATAAAAGAAGAAATATTTTTATCAACATGATTCACAGAGTTAACAATAATATTTTTTATTGAACCAGCAGAAATACTTAAATTCCTTCAAATGCAACAATTCTCAATATATTAATTAAATTCCTTCAATTCAAATAATTTCTAATTTATCAATTAATCTGATTTACAGGAATAACAATTAATCCCTTAACAAGCAGAGATAAATAAATTCTTCAAATCCCAATAATTTCCAATTTATCAATTAGCTTCACAAGCTACAATAAACTATCGTGTAATTATTATTATTAGACACAATTTCTGCCGAGGACGTATGGCCCGATCCAGAGTGTCGTGTACACTGCCGAGGGATGTGCGACACGATCCATACATGCATCTATCATGCCGAGGCGTTCGACCCGCTCCACAAGAAAGGAGGACATTTTCTTATGTACCTCCGGAAAGAGAGTATATTCATTGCAAGATAAATGCAGGAGGAAGAACAATTTCTCTTAACAATTAATTAATTTAAACAGAAATTCAAACATATGAGATTTCCATCCTTTAATACTTTATCTAACAATTCACAACATATATATATAAATATATCAAATAATTTAATTAAGTAAAGGCTACCATTTACACAAGTAATTCATGCTTTTGAGTCCTAAACTACCCGGAATTTAGCATTAATAGTAGCTACGCACGGACTCTCGTCACCTCGTGCGTACGTAGCCTCCACAATTAGCAATAATTATTTAATTTTTAATCACCTATGAGGAAATTTTCCCCTCACAAGATTAGACAAGAGACTTACCTCGTCTTGCTCCCATTTAATCCACTAGAAGGCCTTTTTCACGATTATCCAACTCTGTCTGGCTCGAATCTGGCAAAAAATATAATTCGATACAATCACTAACAATTATAGGAATCAATTCTATAAGGAAATACTACATTTTCAATAAAAATTCAGAAATTAATTAAAACTTTGTCTGTGGGATCCACGTCTCAGAATCCGGCGAAAGTTACGAAATATGAACACCCACTCAACCACGAGTCTACCCATACCAAAATCATTAAATTCTAATAACAATTCGGCCCTCAAATCCTCAAATCTATCAAAGAGGGTTTTCAAACTTTTCCAACTCAATTCACCAATTAAATGATAAAAATAGTGATGGATTCGAGTAATTTAATCAATATTGAGTTAAGAACACTTACCCCGTTGTTTTCGTTGAAAATCTTCCAAAACTCGCCTAAATCCGAGCTCCAAATCGTTAAAAATGGAAAATGTCCCATTTTCAGAACTTAAACTCTCTGCCCAGTGATTTCTTCTACGCGATCGCGAACTTCCTCACGCGATCGCGTAGCACAAATATTTCTGCCCAAACATTAACCCTACGCGATCGTATCAAGTCCCACTCGATCGCGATGCACCAGGTTCCTACTCTACGCGATTGCATCCCTCTTCACGTGATCACGTAGCACAACGCGTGGCCCAACTTCCTCTCAAATTTCCCCTACGCGATCGCAAACCATGACACGCGATCGCGATACACACACTGGCCAATCCTACGCGATCGCGGACGTGTCCTCGCGATCGCAGTGAACAAATTCTCAGTTGCCCAATTTAACCCTACGCGATCGTAACCCCATTCACGGGATCGCGTAGAACAAATGCACCTCGGCCTAAATTACTTTACGTGATCGCAGACCAACTTATGTGATCGCATATAAGGATATAAGAAGAAAATACCAGTAGTTATCAGCAGTGTTCCAAAGGCCAAAAGTGATCCGTTAGTCGTCCGAAACACACCCGAGCTCCTCGGGACCTCAACCAATTATACCAACAAGTCCTAAAATATCATACGAATTTAGTTAAAACCTCGAATCACATCAAACAACGCTAAAACCACGAATCATCCTCCAATTCAAGCTTAATGAAACTTAAAATTTCCAACTTCTTCATTCGGTACCGAAACCTATCAAATCAAGTCCGATTGACCTCAACTTTCTCACACAAGTCATAAATGACATAACGGAGCTATAAAAATTTTTAGAACTGGATTTCGACTCCGATATCAAAAAGTCAACTCCCCGATCAAACTTCCAAACTTAAATTCCTATTCTAGCCATTTCAAGCCTAATTTAACTACGGACTTCCAAATAAAATTCCGAACACGCTCCTGAGTCCGAAATCACCATACGGAGCTGTTGGAATCGTCAAAATTCTATTCCGGGGTCGTTTTCTCAAAATGTTGACCAAAGTCAAATTTAGCACTTTAAGGCCAACTTAAGGAACCAAGTGTTCCGGTTTCAACCCAAACACTTTCAAATCCTGAACCAACCATCCCCACAAGTCATAAATCATTAAAGTATATACGGGAAGTTTTATTTAAGGGAACGAGGTTCTAAAAGTCAAAACAACCGGTTGGGTCGTTACATTCTCTCCCACTTAAATATACGTTCGTCCTCGAACGTGCTAAGGAGTGTTCCGGAGTTATCCAAAATTACTGTTTAACACTTCATACACCTACCTGTGCTACCACACCCAGTTGAGCACATTAACTTGAGCCAATCTGAAGATTCTCCCCTTTATTTAGGCAAATAAGCCTTAGAGCCCAATTCTAACATCCATAATTCTCCACCATGCATGTTTCCAACCTGTGAATGTCGTATCAATAAATACACGATGCACCAATACGGGATTGCATACCTTTGTTGAATCTAGACCATGCACCGCATCATTCACATGACTATAATAACATGCTCCGATAACAATAGCCAAAATTCCACGAATCTGATGTTCACAACACACCTCATGATACATATAAGTCTTGTTCCAACTCTTGAAATGCTTCCACGATGGAAGAAATGTGTAGAAATTCATAACCAACTGCCGAGTCAACAATTATTGAGTTTCTCCTTCTGACAAGAACCATTGCCTCATTATAACCAAATAATGTTATTTGCTCTTTATTACACTCCATATAATCTGATCGCACTGATCCCGAATCCAATAATCTCTTCTTACCAAGTATAAGCTGCTCAGGCAATAAACTACTTCAGATACGATCAAAAAGCCTCATATGACGCCACAATTAGCTAATAAGCTACGAACTCGATTGCGATACATAAGGAAAACGAACTCTGGAAAGGATTACTCAACCCACATGACTAATTAGACAACTGAAAAGGTGTCATGAACCTTCCTCAGAAAACGGGACACAAAACACACAAAATAGAATATAGGTGACTGTACTCAACATCACACTGTTGCGGCATGCATCCCGATTCACACATGATACCCGTGGCGGCGTGCCACCCGATCCGCACAAAAGGAATCTATAAGAAAATACTTACCGAGCTAGAATGTTTATTACTACAAAATATCCAAATATCGGACACAAGCAAGATCAGTGCATAATATCATCCCTGGAAGGACCGACAGCGCCATACGCTACAAAACTCAAGCACAACTAAGGTGCGATATATGCTCTGAATCTCGAGATCCATTCTGCTCACACAACACCATTGCTACGCGGAACCTCAACACATAAGAATTTTATCAAGCCGTTTCATAACTCACACGGCATAATATAGTATTACATGAAATAACCGATGACAAAACGACATCCAACGTCTGAATACTCCTCCAAAATGAGCGATATGCTGAATGAACACATCCGGCCTGATATAGAGCCCATATTTATATTTAAATCCATCCACAGACCTCAAGCTGATTTTGATCACACCATACTAGGCTAATAACCCCTTCAAGGATCCTTAATAATCCCTTTTCCCATAACACACAAGAATAGCCATCATAATCAGAACAAACTTCCACAGTCCACAACCAAATGAACAGAGTGCCCTCCAGGCATAAATTCTCGAATCAGCGATATTACCACAATCTTAATACTTGGTTTCAATCTTCACTCAATCAAGTGACTACATGTCACTCTTACACAATCTTTCCGTGAGACACGCTCCCACGACCTTCCGCACCAGGAAACTGGTCTGCACATCCATGCTACCGGTTACACTAATATTGTAAAGCATATGAAGAATCCACAAATCAATACACAGGGTCTCTTACACCTGACATCGACCTTAGATGATGCCAAAAACAATACCATCTTACTTTAAACATCTAAATCCCTTTCCTGCCCATCCGAGCTCAAGATATCCTTGTCAACACCGAACCGAAATCTTAAATCCTCAACTTTCGAATCCCACGCTACTTAGTGCACTTAACCACGCCAATGCACAGAAGTACAAGAATTCCATCATAACTCCCAAACCACTAATAGGGTAAACACTTCATCATATAGAAACC
>AWOL01S0018074.1:17278-27472 GCA_000715115.1 Nicotiana otophora
TTTCACGAGACCACGCTATTTCAAAACCCACTAATTATCTCATATCCCTTCTTGTGCGCACTTTTTACATCTTCAACTGGTACACCTATTCTGATACTTCTTTTATGAATCCGAAGTTATTTGCTTTCATTTTTGCTAATGCTACACCACAACCTGAAGATAACGCAGAGTACTCCAAGCCCCGTTGCATAATCTGCTGCAAAAGCTCGATACTCAACCATACTATAGACTCGAGTTCCTTAGACACCACACTTTAAATTTTCGAATCCACTAGGACCGTTATTGAGAGTCACTTGCTATGACTTGTTCCCATACATGATCAACTCCAAGACCCTGCTAGCACATGGACACTTTCTCAAGGAAACACCCAACTGTCTCGCTTTCCCTGTGCATTACATCTACACGAAGCATAAACTCTGAGTCTTCCCACAAACTTGAATATGAATTGATAAGGCCAAATATGGCACACATTCCCTAAATCCTTTGCTCAAATTACCACCGATGTTTTCTTTCCTTAGTCGTAATGACCAACCAATACACCGATAACCAGAAACCGCACAAGTTGACACTACGCAATCCAATCATAGATAGTGGGGCTCTCCCACTAAGCTTGAAGCTACAAATTACAAAATTTTGGAATCCACCGAGATTCTTTCTTCATCGTCGACATGATCCTGCACACGCCACTTGCCAAATTTCTCAAAATTCTTTTATTACCCTTTAATAAACACTCCGAACCACTAGCCATATTTACATATTAAATCTCTTATCGGGTAGCCGGTAAAATTCTTCGCAGAAGCTTCGTCAACACCACGTGACCGCTAACCTTCTCACATGAGATAACCCATCTGTGGAAATTACATGCCGACGTATTCCAACGCCGCTGCACTGGGTGCAATTACTACGGAATCAGTAGATCATCCTAAGTCCAATCTCATTCACCAGCTGCACCAGTCAGTTCACTCCTCATGGACGTCAACTAGAGGTGCGACAATACATTCTAATCCAAAGTCATGTTGTATCCTTCTTCATATCAAGCAACTCTCTCTTGTTGTATCCAATCTTCCTCAATATACCAGCTAATATTACAACTTAAGTCCGTAGACCTAGTCATTGTCCATTTTACATCCCAAATCACTCCAAACGTTCCTCAATACGTGTAATCATCCTACAACGTAACCCATGTGCTACCTTGCCACTTTGGTCAACCATCTCCTTTAAGCAACTACTCTACTTCTGTTTTTTTACACTTGGCCTTTTCGGAGCCTAACCATAGCAAGGCACCTTCCACATGTCCTTCCTCATCCTTCACTGCCCAGTTGTTGCCTTAACTCAAAATCTGTCTCTGTAGCACTTGAACCAATAGCTCGTTACCCGCTTTAAACCTTTCTGACGATCATCCTTCTCGAGACATCAATACTAGAAATGCTGCTTCGATCCCAAATCACTGCATAACGCGATCTCTAATGACTGCTTCCCCTATACCAATTCCTAACACCCCGTCGTGAAGGAGAGTTGAAGAAAATCATAACACCGGCGAACCTGAGTGCATTTAACAAAGCGCTGACATCACATCACAATTGAGAACTTTACCACGCTCGAAAATATCAAGCTTCGTTACTCTATCAACCCCAAACCTGAACATTCATAGACAGATTGCCTTTTCTCCGCTGGAAATAAAACATGGAACTTCTGAATCATGTACTGAGAAAAAACCTTCTTTCAAGTCATTTACTGCCCTGACACATAGACATCCATTTTACCATTTCATAAATACTGTGCGATAACAACGCCCCAATCGTCATAACAATCAATGCCAAATCTCAAAACCTTAGGTAATATTGATACTTAATTTGAAACGACAGAGCGGCCTTCCGCAAGGAGACGACAATAGCCCAATTAATTACACAGGGAGAAGCATCCTGCACTACATTTGTAGTACCATTAAAAATTTCCTCGATCCCCAATTTATAACAAGCGCTTCACGTTGCATACGATTGAATATGAAGAAATGTAGGCATAAGCCTCAAAGGAATCGAATCGCACGATGAGGAATCAAAAAGGGAAGTATTCCTAATAGCCCTGTAGCCTCTCGAAGATAAGCACAGACGTCTCCGTACCGATCCGCAAAACTCTACTAGACTTGATCATGACTCGTGAAACCTAAGTGAACCTAGTTCTTTGATACCATGTTGTCACGACCCAAAATCCATTAAGGTCGTGATGGCGCCGGACACCACTGTCACGCAAGCCAACCACAATTCGAGTAACTTAATTACCCATTTTAGTATTTTTGAAATAAAACTTTCTTCAATGAATTAGTAAAGATAAAACTCATAGAGTAAATGATAAATAATTTTAGCAACTAAATTTATAAACAATTCACAACCATTCCCAAAATACGGTGTCACAAGTACATGAGCATTTACTAGGGAATTTAAAATAAAATATAGCATCTATCCAGAATACAAATTAGACAGAAAAATATAATAACTCTGAAGGAAACTCTGTTAGCTGTGGATCGTAATATAGAATGCAGCTCACCTATGTCCCCACAATTATTAACCATACCTCTGCGCCCACAAAGCCGCTATACATATATATACCTGCACAATACAATATGCAGAAAGTGCAGTATGAGTACGAAAATAACGTGTACCCAGTAGGTATCAAGCCTAATATCGAAGTAGTAGAGACGAGATGGTCGACCTTGACACTCACTAAGGGTCAATATTAATAAGTAACATAAAAGCAGAAATATTTTTATCAACATGATTCACAGAGTTAACAATAATTATTTTTATTGAACCAGCAGAAATAATTAAATTCCTTCAAATGCAAAAATTCTCAATATATTAATTAAATTCCTTCAATTCAAATAATTTCTAATTTATCAATTAATCTGATTTACAGGAATAACAATTAATTCCTTAACAAGCAGAGATAAATAAATTCTTTAAATCCCAATAATTTTCAATTTATCAATTAGCTTCACAAGCTATAATAAACTATCAAACTATCGTGTAATTATTATTAGACACGATTTCTACCGAGGACGTACGACCCGATCCAGAGTGTCGTGTACATTGCCAAGGGACGTGTGACACGATCCATAGATGCATCTATCACGCCGAGGAGTTCGGCCCGCTCCACAAGAAAGGAGGACATTTTTTTATGTACCTCCGAAAAGAGAGTATATTCATTGCAAGATAAATTCAGGAGGAAGAACAATTTCTCTTAACAATTAATTAATTTAAACAGAAATTCAAACATATGATATTTCCATCCTTTAATACTTTATCTAACAATTCACAACATATATATAAATATATCAAATAATTTAATTAAGTAAAGACTACCATTTACACAAGTAATTCATGCTTTTGAGTCCTAAACTACCCGGACTTTAGCATTAATAGTAGCTACGCACGGACTCTCGTCACCTCGTGCGTACGTAGCCTCCACAATTAGCAACAATTATTTAATTTTTAATCACCTATGAGGAAATTTCCCCCTCATAAGATTAGACAAGAGACTTACCTTGTCTTGCTCCAATTTAATCCACTAGAAGGCCTTTTCCACGATTATCCAACTCTGTCTGGCTCGAATCTAGCCAAAAATATAATTCGATACAATCACTAAAAATTATAGGAATCAATTCTATAAGAAAATACTACATTTTCATTAAAAATTCAGAAATTAATTAAAACTTCGTCTGTGGGACTCACGTCTCGGAATCCGACAAAAGTTATAAAATATGAACACCCACTAAACCACGAATCTACCCATGCCAAAATCATTAAATTCTGATAACAATTCGGCCCTCAAATCCTCAAATCTATCAAAGAGGGTTTTCAAACTTTTCCAACTCAATTCACCAATTAAATGATAAAAATAGTGATGGATTCGGGTAATTTAACTAATATTGAGTTAAGAACTCTTACCCCATTGTTTTCTCTGAAAATCTCCCAAATATCGCCTAAATCCGAGCTTCAAATCGTGAAAAATGGAAAATGTCCGATCTTCAGAACTTGAACTCTCTGCCTAGTAATTTCTTCTACACGATCGCGAACGTCCTCACGCGAGCGCGTAGCACAAATTTTTCTGTCCAAACATTAACCCTACGCGATCGCATCAAGTCCCACGGGATCGCGATGCACCAGGTTCCGACTCTACGCGATCGCGATGCACTAGGTTCCGACTCTACGTGATCGCATCCCTCTTCACGCGATCGAGTAGCACAATGCGTGGCCCAACTTCCTCTCAAATGTTCCCTACGCGATCGCAAACAATGGCACACGATCGCGATACACACACTGGCCAATCCTACATGATCGTGGACGTGTCTACGCGATCACTGTGAACAAATTCTCAGCTGCCCAATTTAACCCTACGCGATCGCAACCCCATTCAAGCGATCGCGTAGAATAAATCCACCTCTGCCTAAATTACTCTACGCGATCGCAGACCAACTTACGCGATCGCGTATAAGCATACGAGAAGAAAATACCAACAGTTATCAGCAGTGTTCTAACGGCCAAAAGTGATCTGTTAGTCGTCCGAAACTCACCCGAGACCTTCGGCACCTCAACCAATTATACCAACAAGTCCTAAAACATGATACGAATTTAGCCAAAACCTCAAATCACATCAAACAATGCTAAAACCACGAATCATCCTCCAATTCAAGCTTAATGAAATTTAAAATTTCCAACTTCTTCATTAGGTACCGAAACCTATCAAATCAAGTCCGATTGACCTCAAATTTTGCACACAAGTCATAAATGACATAATGGAACTATGAAATTTTCAGAACTGGATTCCGACTCCAATATCAAAAAGTCAACTCCCCGGTCAAACTTCCAAACTTAAATTCCTATTTTAGCCATTTCAAGCCTAATTTAACTACGGACTTCCAAATAAAATTCTGAACACGCTCCTAAGTCCGAAATTACCATACGGAGCTGTTGGAATCATCAAAATTTTATTCCGGGATCGTTTTCTCAAAATATTGACCGAAGTCAAACTTAGCACTTTAAGGCCAACTTAAGGAACCAAGTGTTTCGGTTTCAACCCAAACACTTCCAAATCCCGAACCAACCATCCCCACAAGTCATAAATCATTAAAGCACATACAAAAAGTTTTATTTAAGGGAACGGAGTTCTAAACGTCAAAACGACATGTTGGGTTATTACACAAAACAATACCATCTATAAAGAAGTGTTCGGTAAGATATCAGCACATTAGATACCTTTAAACTATAATGCATAATTATCTACTTAACATGACTAAACTGATCATTTATATAAGTTTTGATGATATCCTTTCATTTTGAATTCATGTATTATGCTCTTGTAACAATATTTTTTGGCATTTAGTGATTGATGTAGTATTTATATATAAAATTTCTCTCATTAATTAAATTTTATTTTTTCTTAATATAAATAAATATTTAAACCATCATGTGCCATAATATATATACTAGTTTCTATAATTGTCCCAACAACTCTTATAAAATGGCCAATAGTTTATGTGTAATAATTCATAAATGGCTCGGTCGATCTTCAATTATATTGAATCACTACACTTATCCTTAATTCTTCAAATGACTCAATTGATCCTTAGTTATCACTATATTATTTATTTTATGTGCAATAATTCGCAGAATGGGCCAATCGATCTTTAATTGTTATTAAATGACTATATTTTTATTCTTAATAATTTATAGAATGGCTCAATTTTCATTAAATCATTTAGGGTCTGTTTGAAAAGCTACCTGGTAATTGAAATTGATGTAATTACTAGGGTAGTAATTACACAGCCTAGTAATTACATAATATAATAATTACGATGATTTGTTTATTTGTCATAACGTAATTACAGAGTAATTACAAGCGTAATGTTTGGTTGCACACGTGTAATTACACAATTAGATAAAATTTTAAATGAAGAAAATATCAAAACTTAAAAGTTAATATAATAAATATATGCCTATAAATAATTTTTTATAAGTATAAATACTATTAGATTTGGTATTTAAGATGTATATTTTTTCTTGAATATACATTAATTAGTAATCATATATTTATAACTAATATTGTAAAAATAATTGATATATATTTTTGAAATTGATAATATTTTGTTTAATTAATTATAGAAACTAAAAATATACATTTTGTAAGAACATCATGGAATGCA
Source organism: Nicotiana otophora (assembly GCA_000715115.1). Lineage (NCBI taxonomy): Eukaryota > Viridiplantae > Streptophyta > Magnoliopsida > Solanales > Solanaceae > Nicotiana > Nicotiana otophora. Next base: position 23,478 of record AWOL01S0018074.1, read on the forward strand.
TGTTTGATAAAATAAATTAATATTTATAAATATAATGTCATAACATTATTCAAATGTTTGACAAAACTAATCTATCAAATCTAACTAAAAATTGAACTTCATGCAATGTGAAATAACAAGCCAATACTACTAAAACAAGTAAAGTGAATCATAACTATAACACAATTTTAAAATTCAAAAAACAAAAAATAGTTTAACATATGTCAAATTCCAACATAATAGAAATAAGTTCTAATACAACTTAAGATTAGGAAACATAATAAGTTTATAATAAATAACAACGCAGTTACGCTAAATGAAGAAAATAAATCAAATAAGAAATAAAATATACGAGCAATTACATGGAATCACAAAAGGTAAAGGTAGAGAAATAAAAGATAAATAATGTACAAATAAAATATATTTAAAAATTAAGAGGTAAAAATTAAAATAAAAAGAAATTAAAATAATGAAAGTAAAAAGTTATAAAGAAAATAAATTAAAATAAAAAACAAAAAGGAAAGAAATTAAAAAGTAACATTGTAATTACACAATGTAATTACCACCAATTCTCACCTCCCCCTTGAGAATTTGAGAATGTAATTACACCTTCAATTACACCCAATTTCATGCTGACCAAGTAATTATTTGGCGAGACAAACATGTCAAACTGTGTAATTATACCCAATTATATCCAAATCCAATTGTTATTGAACCACTATGTTTATCCTTAATAATTTATAAAATGACTCAATAGATCATCCATTATCATTAAATTATTTGGTTTTATGTGTAATAATTCATAGAATGACTCAATTGATCATCAGTTGCCATTAAATCACTTAATTTATGTCTCATAACTAGTAAATTTAACCGCGCTTTGCGCGGTAGAGAAATGAATGAATTTAAAAGAAAATTATGTAAATTTAGTCGAATTAAAAAGATATAGAAACATTTTCATGTATATGTGTATAAAAATGATTATAATCTATTAATGAAATCACAACTCTGATATTTTATAAGAATTAGAGCTAGATAAAATGCATTTTCATTATCATATTTCTCTAAAACAAAGAATTTTAAGGAAAAGTTTCTCTCGTGTGTGTGGTTTAATACATGAATCTGTTAGTCTAATTATATATTAGATACATCATAAATGTACATATGTATTTGAGAAAGTTTTCCATTCTAATTACAGAAATTAACATGAAATGAAAATTAAGAAACTAAAAATAAAGAAAAAACAAAACAAAAATAAATGAGGCAAGTCTGTCCATTAAATTCATTTCCGCTATCTATTTTACGTTTCAATTTTTTTTTCTTCCTTCTACTGTTCTTTTCCTTTCTTTTCCTATTCTTTAATATCCCTCTCAATTCCCCATCCCATAGTTCAGAGATATACTTCTATAGAATTTTTTTTTGGTCATGTTTGATGCTTCAAGGCGACATTATGTAGCAGCACATACTGCAGGTTCATGCAACGATCATCCTACTGATCATCCAAGAACATGTGCCATCAAATTCTCAAATCAAAATATTTTCAGATTATGAAGATCATGTCTCCCTATAAAATGGTTTTATAAGTGAGACAGGAATCTCACCCGCATATCAATTAAGGAGCAAAATTAAAACCTCTAGCCACACAATGATGATATCATATTATAGTGAGACAGAACACAAACAACACCATAAGTTTCTTCCCGCGTACCCATATATGTGTCATATGGTCCCAAATATATCGCATTGTTCTCAAGTAAGTTCAACCCTATAATAAAAGAAACTCGTGTCCTCATGGATGGATTAGAAAAAATAATCGTCATACTGTAACGACCCGACTTATCGTTTTAAGAATTAATGACTCGTTCAGCAACTTAAGGTCTCGAGCAACTTCGTAATAAGTATTATGACCCACGAGTGTGGTCGAGTTTGATTTTTCGAAAGATTCGGAATTATTAAAATAAATAATCATTAATTAGAAGTTTAAATGGAAAGAGTTGACCGGAGAGTTGATTTTTGAACAAACGACTCCGGAATGGAATTTAGATGATATCAATAGCTCCGTATAATAATTTTGGACTTAGGAGCGTGTCCGAAAAATTATTTGGAGGTTCGTAGTGGAATTATGCTTGAAATGCCAAAAGTTGAATTTTTGGGAAATTTGACCGGGGGTTGACTTTTTGATATCGAGGTCGGAATCCGATTCTGAAAATTAGAATAGGTCCGTTATGTCATTTATGACTTGTGTGCAAAATTTAAAGTCATTCCGAATTGATTTGATGTGTTTTGGCACAAGATATAGAATTTGAAAATTCAAAATTCATAGATTTTGATTTGAGGTGTGATTCATCGTTTTGATGTTGTTTGATGTGGTTTGAAGCCTCGACTAAGTTCGTATTGTATTTTGGGACATGTTGGTATAATTAGTTAAGGTCCCGAGGGCCTCGGGTGAATTTCGGAAGGTTAACGGGATGGATTCGGACAAAAAAGAGCTGTTGGAATTTTTCTGCTGCAGAAGCTTGTTTTGGACAGCAACTAGTACAATCGCATAGCCGACTTTGGAAGCTTATATCTCGAAATGTATAAGGAACATGAATATTTTCAAAACATAAAAGTTGTAGCCCTTTGATTCTAATTTCCAGAATATTAAACCACTCATCATGTGGACATTTATACATAAAGTTATGATAGATTGAATGAAAGCTGGTAGGGCAGTTTCGCCAGAAATTTCTGATGCGTGGAGCCGACTTTGGAAGCTTATATCTCGCAATTCATAAGAAACCAGAAAATTATCAAAACGTAAAAGTTGTAGTATTTTGATTCTAGTTTCTAGAAAGTTAAACCATTCATAATTTGGACATTTGTACATATAGTTATGATTGATTGAAAGAAGGCTGGTGAAAGCAAGTTCTGGTGTGGACTTTTAGTGACGGAAAATGGACTTTTAGTGACGGATGGGCAGAAACTTAAGGACCAACAATAGTCATTTCCTTCATTTCGTTTTGGATTTTTGGAGCACGATTATTGGGCGATTTTTGGGCGATTTTCACTGGAAAATATTGGGGTAAGTGTTCCTTATCCTATGTTGATTATATTTCATGATTTCATAATCACTTACATCATGAATCCGTGAATTTATGGAAGAAAAATCAAGATTTTTACAAAATCTTCCAAAAAAGAAATTTTGAGATTTGGAGGTCGAGTTGTTATCAGAATTTGATAAAATTAGTATGGGTGGACTCGTAATTGAATGGGTTATCGGATTTTGTGAGTTTCGTCGGATTCCGAGACGTGGGCCCCACAAACAACTTTTGAGTTAAATTTCGAATTTTGTTGGAAAATTAGTATTTTCATAGTGAATTAATTTCTATAATTAGTGTTGACTAAATTGAATTAATTTGAATAGATTTGAGCTGTTCGGAGGATTTATTCAAGCAAGACGGCTATTTTGGAATATCGGCATAACTTTAAAAAGGTAAGTATCTTGTCTAACCTTGAGTGGGGGAAATTACCCTTACGCATTGAGTCTTATGTGAAAATTGTATAATTGAAAATCATGTACGCGAGGTGACGAGTACGTACTTGGTTTATATGTGCATATTATATCGGTTGAAATTCGTAGACGTCCTTAAGTATTAAATTGGAAAATTGTTGTAACTTATTAAATCCCTTATTTGTCATGCCTCATTCCTTGTTTGCCGAGGTTGTTTTTATATGATAATTTGGCGTAATTGTCACTTGACTTTACGTGAACTCTGTGTTTGTTTGAGTTGCCATTTTTATGGAAAGCACTTTCATTATTGATTTTTACCTATAGATTATTTAAATGGAAAATTTAGTTAATAAGATGAATAAATCTATTTATTTCTTGAAGTTGTGATTTAAAAGAGGTGTTGTTCCTTGATGAATCACTTTTCAATTCACGTTGTTCAAAATTTGGTATTGAATTAAAAAAATTGTGAATCATATGAGGCAAAGTGCCAAATTGTGAAATATTATTTGGTTAAGTTGTTCACTCC
>AWOL01S0018077.1:0-11681 GCA_000715115.1 Nicotiana otophora
CGCCATATGGTGAGGGATTGCCCCAGATTTAGGAGGGGTGCACCTCCACAGACTTCTCAGTCATAGCGTGCCCCACTGGGTCCTCAAGCTATGATTACAGCACCAGCTTCCACCCCACCTGCTCAACCAGCTCGAGGTGGAGGTCGGGGAGGTAGAGGTCACCCTAGAGGGGGAGGCTAAGCCAGATATTATGCCCTTTCTGCTCGTATAGAGGCAGTTGCTTCTGATTTTGTCATTACAGGTATCGTTCCAGTCTGTCATAGAGATGTGTTGGTATTATTTGACTCATGCTCTACATATTCCTATGTGTCCTCTTAATTTGCCCGCATTTGGGCGTATCACGGGATTCTTTGAGTTCCCCTGTTTATGTGTCTACTCCCGTGGGAGATTCTCATATTGTGTACCGCGTGTATCGGTCGTGTTTGATTGCTCTTGTTTTGAGACCAGAGCCGACTTATTATTGCTAAACATGGTAGACTTTGATATTATTTTGGGTATGGACAGGCTGTCACCCCATTATGCTATTCTTGATTATCACGCCAAAACCTTGACGCTGCCTATGCTAGGATTACCGCAGTTAGAGTGGAGAGGTACCTTAGAGTATACTCCCAACAAAGTTATTTCATTTCTTAAAGCTCAACAAATGGTTGAGAAGGGGTGTGACGCGTATCTAGCTTATGTGATAGATGTCAGTATTGATGCCCATACAGTTGAGTCAGTTCCAGTAGTGAGGGACTTTCCAGATGTGTTTCCAGCTGATCTTCCGGGCATGCCGCCCGACAGAGATATTGATTTTGGCATTGATTTGTTGCCGGACACTCAACACATCTCTATTCCTCCATATCGTATGGCTCCTCCAAAATTGAAAGAGTTGGAGGAGCAATTACAGGAATTGCTTTATAAAGGCTTCATTCGGCCCAGTGTGTCACCTTGGGGGTGCTCCTGTCTTATTTGTGAAGAATAAAGATGGTTCTATGCGGATGTGTATTGATTATCGCTAGTTGAACAAAGTCACAATAAAGAACATGTATCCACTGCCTCGTATTGATGACTTATTTGATCAGTTACAGGGTCCAAAGTGTTTTCCAAGATTGATTTACATTCTGGCTATCATCAGTTGAAGATTCGGGAGCCAGATATCCCGAAGACTGCCTTCCGGACTCGGTATGGTCACTACGAGTTCCTTGTGATGTCTTTTGGGCTGACCAATTGTAATGACCCGACTTGTCGATTTGCGTTATTACTCTCTTTTCTACTATTTGAAGTATTGAATATCTTCATATGATGTATTATGACTTGTGTGCAAAATTGGAGGTCAATCGAACTTGATTTGCTATATTTCGGCATCGAACCTAGGATATTTAGATATCGATTCTTCAAGAATATGTGGTATCACATTAATAAAATGAGCTCCAATTTTAGTTTTGATTGAATCATTAGATCCGTATTGAAATTTTGGAGCCATAACAAAAAGAATCGTCGAATTTGAACATTGTATGAGAGAGTTATGCCCATTTCCGTATCAGGAATGATTTTCCGTCGCCATCAGTGCCCAAGGTAGTGTGGGGCGCTAGCCCTGGCACTGGGATGTTTAAAGGTACTGTAAATAGCGCCACAGGCAGTGCCCCATGCCACCTGTGGCGCCCGAAACAGCTGAGAAAAATAGAGTTGGGAAGCTCGGTTTGGGCGATTTTCACGGGTAAACATTGAGATAAGTATTTCTTATCTTATATTGATTATATTTCATGATTCCATACTCATTTACATCATGAATCCGTGAATTTATAGAAGAAAAATCAGATTTTTTGTAAAATCTTCCAAAAATGTAAAATGAAGATTTGAAGGTCAATCCGATATCGGAATTTGATAAAATTGGTATGGGGGGGACACGTAATTGAATGGATTGTCGGATTTTGTGATTTTCGTCAGTTTCCGAGACGTGGGACCCACGGGCAAATTTTGAGTTAAATTTCGGATTTTGCAGGAAAATTAGTATTTTCATATGGAATTAATTCCTACGATTCGTGTTGAGTATATTGAATTGTTTGTGTCTAGATTTAAAGCTCTGGGACACGAATTTGTGAGGCAAAGGTTTGTTGAAATCTTGAAATTGGTTGCGAAACGAGGTAAGTATCTTGCCTAACCTTGAGTGGGGGAATTACCCCTTAGGCATTGAGTCTTATGTGAAAATTGTGTAATTAAAAACTATGTACGCGAGGTGACGAGTACGTACTTGGTTTATATGTGCACGGCTGAAATTCGTAGCTGCCCTTATGTATTAAATTGGAAAATTTTTAGAACTTAGTAAATCCTTGATTTGTCATGCCTCATTCCTTATTTGTCGAATCTGTATTTTATATGATAATTTGGTGTTATTGCCACTTGGATTTTTATATGAATTACGTGTGTTGTTGATTTGATATTTCTTGGAAATAATCACATTATGGATTTTCATCTGCAAATAAGTTTAAATTGAGGCGTTTATATATTTATCAAAAAGTTGGATTAAAGAAGGCGTTGTCCTGTGATGAGTTATTTTCCCATCCCTGTGGTTGTTTTTGAGATTTTATATACATTGTGTTGAGCCGTGGACTATCTGTTGTGAAATTAATTGACTTTATTGTACCTTTGGAATGGTTGTGGCCTACTGGCAATTTGTAAATATGAGTTGATGATGTTGTGCTGTTGTGATAATATTATGTGTGAATTATTGTGTGATTTGGGTTACTGTTATGCGGCGTATAAGGGTGGTATTCCATTGTTGACATTATGCGGGCATAATGGTGGCATTTTACTATTGTTATATGTGTTGGAATATTGTCTAGGCGGAGCGATAAGGGTAGCTATAGGAGAGATAAGGGTAGCTATAGGAGAGATAAGGGTGGCTATTGATATTGTCAGGGCGGAGGGATAAGAGAGGCTATTATAGGAGTGATAAGAGTGGCTATATGAGCGATAAGGGTGGTTATTGATATTGTCAGGGCGGAGGGATAAGGGAGGCTATTATAAGAGTGATAATGGTGGCTATAAGAGAGATAGGAGTGGCTATTGTCAGGGATGAGATGTGATGATATGGGCTTATTGCGTGTGTAATTTTCATGTGATGTTGTGATTTTCCTTGTGTTCATTTTTATACCTTGTACAATTTGTCTTGTTGTTGGTAAATTGATAATAGTCTGATCTATGTTGAAATTGGCAGCCTGTGGTTATTGCCAGGCGGATTATGAAATGAAATGTGGGCACGATGTGCCGTGAGTAAATAATGATGATATTGGCATGTGAACTGTCCGTGCAGCTGTGATATGAAATGTGGACACGAGGTGCCGTGAGTAAATAATGATGATATTGGCACGTGAACTGTCCGTGCAGTTATGATATAAAATGTGGGTACGAGGTGACGTGAGTAAATAATAATGATATTAACACGTGAATTGTCCGTGCAATTGTGATATGAAATGTGGGCACGAGGTGCCATGGTTAAATGAATGATGACATTTGGCACGTGAGTCGTCCATGCGGTTGTGATAGAAAAATTGGCACGAGGTGCCGTAAAAATATAAAAGTGGGCTGAGACCCGTATTTTATGATTTTGAAATGTTGTGTCACATAGTGACTTTTATTCGAAAGAGATTTAGTTGAAAGAATTTTATTTGAAAAATATTTATTTGTAGGAATTATATTTGAAAGAGATTGAAAGAGATTTATTTGAAAGAGATTTATTTGAAAGTATTATATCCTGAAGATTTCTATTTGAAAAATATATAGGCGAAAGATTTATATCGGAAGGACTTGATTAATTGGTTGTACTTGTATTCATTATTTGTTGCACAATATTTATGGTGTTCTTGTCGCCCTGATGTGTACATCACTGGTTGATTATTGTTGCCATCATTATTATTTGTTTCCTATTATTTTTGTATACTATATTGCATATGTTATCAGATTGGTGAGTGTCTCGACCATACCTCGTCACTACTCCACTGAGGTTAGTCTTGATACTTACTGGGTACCGACCGTGGTGTACTCATACTATACTTCTGCACATGTTTTGTGCAGAGCCAGGTATTGGAGCTATCGGACTCGGATAGAGTTAAAGTGTGATTGCAAGGATTCAAGGTAGAGCTGGTTGGTCGTCGCAGTCCCTTGAAGTCTTTTCATTTTATTGTACTGTTAATTATTAATCAAACAATATTGAGTATTCGATCCTTGAGATCATTTCATGTATTCAGTTAGAGTTCGTGACTCAGTATTACCAGTCTTGGGAGGTTGTTATATTTGTTTCCGCTTTTGGTTTCAAAAAACAAAAGGCTCAAAGTGTAATTGTAATCGGCTTACCTAGTCTTAGAGACTAAGTGCCATCACGACGCCTGTGGTGGGATTTTTGGGTCATGACAATTTGGTATCAGAGCTCTAGGTTCATAGGTTCTACGAGTCACGAACGAGTCTAGTAGAGTCTTGCGGATCGGTACAGAGACGTCTATACTTATCTTCGAGAGGCTACAAAACTGTTAGGATATTTCCACTTCTTCCATTCATGTCGTACGGAATTTGTTGATCTTGGAATTTGAGCCTTTGTATCTCTATTCGCTTATAGAGGCCGATGAAGGACACGTGCCGCAACCAAAGCACTTGTCAGAACAACAGTTGAGGAGCCGCCGGTAGCTCCAGTTGGGGGACAGGTACCAGAAGCACATGTTGTTACCCCCGCACTTCAGGAGTCTTTAGCACAGTTCCTGAGTATGTTTTGTACATTAACTCAGGCAGGATTGATCTCTGTTGCACCAAATATTTCGCAAATTGGGGGAGTAGATCAAACTCCTACCACGACTCCAGAGGAGCAGGTTCACATTGGTCAGGTTCCGGATGTAGTACCAGTACAACATGTTATTCTGGTTCAGCCTAAGGTCAGGCCAGGTGCATCATAAGAAGAACAAAAGAGACTTGAGAGGTTTAAGAGGTATAGCCCACCTACTTTCAGTGGCACAACTTCAGAGGATGCCCAAAGATTTCTAGAAAAGTGTCACCGCATTCTACGCACCATAGGTATTGTGGAAGTGAGCGGAGTTGACTTTACTATATTTCAGCAGTCAGGCGCAGCGTATCAATGGTGGCAAGTTTATGTAGAAGGTAGACCAGCCGCTACAATACCACCAATTTGGGCTTAATTTTCGGAAATATTTTTGAAAGAGTTTGTTCCCCAGACTCTCCAAGATGCGTGGTGCACAGAGTTTGAACAGTTACGTCAGGGCACTATGACAGTGTCAGAATATGCTATCAGGTTCAGTGAATTAGCTCGTCATGCACCTATCTTGGTTCCTACAGTTAGAGAGCGAGTCCGCAGATTCATTGAGGGGCTCGATTATGATCTTAAAATGTGCATGGCTCGAGAGTTGCAAACTGATACTCCATTTCAGCAAGTAGTGGAGATTGCGAGGAGGATTGAGGGTATTCTAAGTGAGGAAAGGGAGTCTAAGGAGACCAAAAGGTCTCGAAGCTCTAGAGGGTTCAGTGGATTTTTTACTCTTCAGCTATGACCCATTATGGCGGAGGCTCGAGCAGTCGTCCAGCTCAGTCTGCACATCAGATTACCCAGGTGCTCCAGTAAGTTCTTATAGTGCACCACCGACACAAAATTCTTACAGTGGTTATTCCAGTTATCCGGCACAGACTCAATACGAGCAGTCGCGACCTCAGAGGGGTTGTTATGAGTGTGGTGATACTAGGCATATCATGAGAGATTGTCCTAGACTTGGGAGAGGTGGATTTTATCAGAACACTCAGGCTATGGGCCCCGATGCAGTTACTACCCCACGTACACAGCCAGTTAGATGTAGAGGACAGACGGGTAGAGGGCGCCCTAGAGAGGGAGGCCCAACCCATTGATATAATTGCTATGGTGTGGCTGAGGCCACTACACCAAATGGTGTCATTACAGGTATGATCCTGATTTGTTATAAAAGAATATTTTTCCTTAATTTGATTCGGTTCTGAATATTAAGGCGAGTCCTCCTATTATGCTCCGCTTATGGGTGAACTTCGTAATTTTGTGATCCACTTATATGTTGATCCCTGTCGGGAGATTCGATGATGTTAGCATGTGTCTATTAGTTTTATTTTGTACACTATTGAGGACTATAAGTCTAAAAGTGACTTTCTATTACTCTCTACAGCGGGCTTTGATGTGATTTTGGAATAATTGATTTTAATTTTATGAATTATATGCCCTATTGGTATGGGGGTCCATTATGTGTTGTGAAAATTATTTACGAAATTTATTGAAAAGAAGAAAGAGAGGAAATTGAAAATTTCGGTTGGCACAATGTGCAAAATAATTGTGATTCGGAGTAGAAGATGAGATCCTTGCATTTTTATATGGTGTGAAATATTTAAACTGGGCTACAAGCCGCGGTGGAAGTTATATAAGGACGAGGTCCTTGTGGTAAAACATTTATGAGTATAAATTCTCCCTTTGTGAAATTTAAATTGTACTATAGTACTTATAAGGAGTCATGTATGTTAGGCTTATTTGAAAATTCTTGTATGAATTTCTTTGTGCATAATTTTCCATATTCGTGTTGTAATTATTGAGTTTTAGCCTACGAGGTCAGTGCCCAGGTGGCGTTAAATATGACTCGATAATTTGGGTAAATAATTATGAGGTCTTCATGCCTCGTGTCTCATTATTAGTAAAGTGGAGGTTTGAAACGAGAGTTTGTTAACAAGAGGTTAATTGGCGACGTTGTAATCAATTATGAACAATTGTTAAGACCAGAGATGTGGTGATGGGCATATATATGAGGTGATTCATGTCCTGATATCATTATGATAATGCAGTGCTTGTAATGCTGAGATTAGTGTTATTGATATATACATTGTGGTACTTTGTTGGGTTGTGGATGTGTTGTTAGGAGTTGTTTTGGTGTTACTCTGGCAGGTGGATAGGCCCAATTACAAGGGTGACTCTGCCTAAATTTCTGAAAAAATTGGGAGTTAGTAAAATTTGGGGGATTAAGACATGCGAAAGAAGAGATAAGTTATGTTATGTATTTAAGGGCGGACTCTGCTTCTCATTCAACGACGAATGATCCTAAGTGGGAGAGAATGTAACACCCCGGAAAAATTTTGAAGTACCTCAACACTATCAAGAAAGTTGATGTGTGCATAGGCACGAGTTGCTATAGCCAGTTGAGACTAATACCGTGCGTTGATGTGAAAATCAGGCCTTTTGAAAATGTTTGGAGTGTAAGAAATTTAGTCTTAAAGTTTACAAATATGAATAAAAGGAATAATCTCAATTGAGATGGTGTTGTCGGGCTTATGTAGAATAGGGTGACGTGGGATCACCCCCAGGTATGCGGTAAGATGGAATAGTGATTTGATGGCTTGGAAAACAACTCTTGGCACGTTCGAGGACGAACGTATGTTTAAGTGAGGGAGAATGTAACGACCCGACTTGTCGATTTGAGTTATTACTCTCCTTTCTACTATTTGAAGTATTGAATAGCTTCATATGATGTATTATGACTTGTGTGCAAAATGTGAGGTCAATCGGACTTGATTTGCTATGTTTCAACATCGAACCTAGAATATTTCGACATCGATTCTTCAAGAATCTGTGGTATCACATTAAGAAAATGACCTCCAAATTCAGTTTTGATTGAAGAATTAGATCCGTATTGAAATTTTGGAGCCATAGCAAAAAGAATCGTCGAAATCGGATATCGTATGAGAGAGTTATGCCCATTTCCGTGTCGGAAATGATTTTTTGTCGCCGTCAGCGCCCTGGGTAGCGTGGGGCGCTAGCCCTGGCGCTGGGATATTTAAAGGTACTGTAAATAGCACCACAGGCAGCGCCCTACGCCACCTGTGGCTCCCGAAACAGCTGAGACCCTATAAACGGGGGTTTTCTGCCATTTTTGACAAAAATAGAGTTGGGGAGCTCGGTTTGGGCGATTTTCACGGGTAAACATTGGGGTAAGTATTCCTTATCCTATATTGATTATATTTCATGATTCCATACTCAGTTACATCATGAATCCGTGAATTTATGGAAGAAAAATCAGATTGTTTTGTAAAATCTTCCAAAAATGTAAAATGAAGATTTGAAGGTCAATCCGATATCGGAATTTGATAAAATTGGCATGGGTGGACACGTAATTGAATGAATTGTCGGATTTTGTGAGTTTTGTCAGTTTCCGAGATGTGGGCCCCACGAGCGATGTTTGAGTTAAATTTCGGATTTTGCTGGAAAATTAGTATTTTCATATGGAATTAATTCCTATGATTCGTGTTGAGTATATTGAATTGTTTGTGACTAGATTTGAAGTTTTTGGACACGAATTTGCGAGGCAAAGATTTATTGGAACTTGAAATTGGTCGCGAAACGAGGTAAGTATCTTGCCTAACCTTGAGTGGGGGAATTACCCCTTAGGCATTGAGTCGTATGTGGAAATTGTATAATTGAAAACTATGTACGCGAGGTGACGAGTACGTACTTGGTTTATATGTGCAAATTATATCCGTTGAAATTCGTAGATGCCCTTATGTATTAAATTGGAAAATTTTTAGAACCTAGTAAATCCTTGATTTGTCATGCCTCATTCCTTGTTTGTCGAATCTGTATTTTATATGAAAATTTGGTGTTATTTCCACTTGGATTTTTATGTGAATTCCGTGTGTTGTTGATTTGATATTTCTTGGAAATAATCACATTATGGATTTTCATCTGCAAATAAGTTTAAATTGAGGTGTTTATATATTTATCAAAATGTTGGATTAAAGAAGGCGTTGTCATGTGATGAGTTATTTTCCCATCCATGTGGTTATTTTTGAGATTTTATATACATTGTGTTGAGCCGTGGACTATCTGTTGTGAAATTAATTGACTTTATTGTACCTTTGGAATGGTTGTGGCCTACTGGCAATTTGTAAATATGAGTTGATGATGTTGTGCTGTTGTGATAATATTATGTGTGAATTATTGTGTGATTTGGGTTACTGTTATGCGGCGTATAAGGGTGGTATTCCATTGTTGACATTATGCGGGCATAATGGTGGCATTTTACTATTGTTATATGTGTTGGAATATTATCTGGGCGGAGCGATAAGGGTAGCTATATGAGCGATAAGGGTGGCTATAGGAAAGATAAGGGTGGTTATTGATATTGTCAGGGCGGAGGGATAAGGGAGGCTATTATAGGAGTGATAATGGTGGCTATAAGAGAGATACGAGTGGCTATTGTTAGGGATGAGATGTGATGATGTAGGGTTATTGAGTTGGTAATTTTCATGTGATGTTGTGATTTTCCTTGTGTTTATTTTTATACCTTGTGCAATTTGTCTTGTTGTTGGTAAATTAATAATAGTCTGATCTATGTTGAAATTGGATGCATGTGGTTATTTCTAGGAGAATTATGAAATAAAATGTGGGCACGAGGTTCTGTGAGTAATTAATGATGATATTAGCACGTGAATTGTCTGTGCAGCTGTGATATGAAATGTGGACACGAGGTGCCGTGAGTAAATAATGATGATATTGGCATGTGAACTGTCCGTGCAATTGTGATATGAAATGTGGGTACGAGGTACCGTGAGTAAATAATAATGATATTGGCACGTGAATTGTCCATGCAGTTATGATATGAAATGTGGGGACGAGGTGCCGTGGTTAAATAAATGATGATATTTGGCACGTGAGTTGTCCGTGCGGTTGTGATAGAAAAATTGGCACGAGGTGCCGTGAAAATATAAAAGTAGTCTGAAATCCGTATTTTATGATTTTGAAATGCTGTGTCATAGGGTGACTTTTATTCAAAAGAGATTTAGTTGAAAGAATTTTATTTAAAAAATATTTATTTGAAGGAATTATATTTGAAAGAGATTGAAAGAGATTTATTTGAAAGAGATTTATTTGAAAGTATTATATCTTGAAGATTTCTATTTGAAAAATATATAGGCGAAAGATTTATATCGGAAGGACTTGATTAATTGGTTGTACTTGTATTCATTATTTGTTGCACAATATTTATGGTGTTCTTGTCGCCCTGCTGTGTACATCACTGGTTGATTATTGTTGCCATCATTATTATTTGTTTCCTATTATTTTTGTATACTATATTGCATATGTTATCAGACTGGTGAGTGTCTCGACCATACCTCGTCACTACTCCACTGAGGTTAGTCTTGATACTTACTGGTTACCGACCGTGGTGTACTCATACTATACTTCTGCACATTTTTGTGGTGAGCCAGGTATTGGAGCTATCGGACTCGGATAGAGTTAAAGTGTGATTGCAAGGACTCAAGGTAGAGTTGCTTGGTCGTCGCAGTCCCTTGAAGTCTTTCCATTTTATTGTACTGTTAATTATTAATCAAATAGTATTGAGTATTCGATCCTTGAGATTATTTCATGTATTCAGTTAGAGTTCGTGACTCAGTATTACCAGTCTTGGGAGGTTATTATATTTGTTTCCGCTTTTGGTTTTAAAAAAAATGGCTCGAAATGTAATTGTAATCGGCTTATCTAATCTTAGAGACTAAGTGTCATCACGACTCCTGTGGTGGGAATTTTGGGTTGTGACACCAATGCCCCGATAACTTTTATGCACTTGATGCACAGTGTGTTCCGGCCTTATCTTGACTCATTTGTCATTGTGTTTATTGACGACATTCTGGTATACTCCCAGAGTCGGGAGGATCATGAGCAGCACCTGAGGAATGCACTTCAGACCTTAAGAGAAAAGAAGTTATATGCACAATTTTCAAAGTGTGAGTTTTGGCTAGGGTTAGTGGCATTCTTGGGTCATATAGTATTGAGTGAGGGGATCCAGATAAATCTGATGAAGATTGAAGCAGTGCAGAGTTGGCCCAGACCGTCCTCAGCTACGGAGATCTAGAGTTTTCTTGGTTTGGCGGGGTATTACCGTCGATTTGTAGAGGGTTTCTCATCTATTGCAGCACCTATGACTAGGTTAACCCAGAAGGGTGCTCCGTTCAGGTGGACAGAGGAATGTGAGGGGAGCTTTCAGAAGCTCAAGACAGCTTTGACTACTGCCCCAGTGTTGGTATTGCCTACAGGTTCGAGGTCTTATACTGTATATTGTGATGCCTCGCGGATTGGTCTCGGCGCGGTGTTGATGCAGGACAGTAGGGTGATTGCCTATGCGTCCAGACAGCTGAAGGTGCATGAAAAGAACTATCCTGTCCGCGACCTTGAGTTAGCAGCTATTGTTCATGCCTTAAAGATTTGGCGGCATTATTTGTACGGTGTTCCTTGTGAGATTTACACCGATCATCAAAGTTTGCAGCATCTGTTCAAGCTAAAAGATATTAACTTGCGTCAGCGGATGTGGTTGGAGATACTTAAGGACTATGATATCACTATTTTGTACCATCCGGGGAAGGCCAATGTGGTGGCCGATGCTTTGAGTTGCCAGGCAGAGAGTTTGGGGAGTTTAGCATATCTACCAGCATTAGAGAGGCCATTAGCGTTGGATGTTCAGGCCTTAGCCATCCAGTTTGTGAGATTGGATATTTCTGAGCCGAGTCGAGTATTGGCTTGTGTGGTCTATCGGTCTTCTCTTTATGATCGTATTATGGAGCGTCAGTATGATGACCCATATCTGCTTGTCCTTAAGGACACGGTCCAGCACGGTGATGCTAAGGAGGTCACTATTGGAGAT